>JAYMTA010001045.1:0-22200 GCA_036897625.1 Pelargonium cotyledonis
AACGTGTGGATGAAAAAAAAAAAAACACTGTCACATCCAAAAACACAACCCAACGGTGAAATGGAGAATTTGAAGCAACTGGCAAGCAATTTCACACTATCCAGAAGCAGCAATGGAAGAGAAAAACGAAAATTCAACAAAAACTCACCATCACAATTTTTTAGGGGACGTGGGATCCAAATGAAATTGGACTGAAATTCATTAATGGGCACGGATCAAAAAGCAGTCCTTCTTAACGATTGGTCCGATCCATTTCATCCACTTCTTTCCCTTCTTCTGCTTCACCTTCATGTCGAGCAAGAGAGAAGACGAGACAGAAACGGTGCGTTTTTGGAGCACGTGATGACGAAAAAGAAGTGAGGACGTGGCAGTCCACGTGTGGACGGAAAATCTGACTCGGATTAAAAAATTATTATTTTATTCTCCAATATGCCATATCAGCACGACTTAACGGTTAAATGGATGGAACATGACGGCAGAGACAATCGGGGTTCATTATTGTATAGTTCAGGGACCAATTCGGTCCATAGACAAATAGTAGAGTGACCATATGAATAATTAATTCTACTTTCATACAAATTTACCAAACAATATAACTTTATAAAGTTTTTATTCTCTACAAACATTTTATATGCTTTAGCTACTTCTAGAGGTCCCTGAAATGCGTTGAGGCGCAACAATTGATAATATATCTAGGGGTAAAACAATTTTTCCAACGAGCTGCAAAAGCTATGTCATATCAAATCATGGTGAACTCTCATTACTAGATATGACCTCAAAGTATTAGGGATAAGCTCCACCGTCGAGAGGGGAACAATCCAAATCAACGACTAAGGCCACTAAATGAACACTCAAGGTGCAAAGATAGTCGGGAGGTTTGCCTAAAAGCATCTACTCTCAAAAGAGTGAATAAAGCTCAGTGATCTGTTTAAGTTGCGAGATGTGAAAATGCGTTATTGTATAGACATTTGAATTAGACAACTGGAATATTGTCTTTAACGGACCAGTCTGTATAATTAGTATTTACGTGATACTAATGAAAGATTTTTTTGGGGAGATTTTGGATTTGATTATGCAATTAATATGAGCAAAAGTAGGTTGGTTGGGCAATGCACATGCAAATATATGGAGTAATGGGGACAAGGATGTGTCTTGTGTGGTTGATAGTTTGCTCATGTTTTGTGATTTCACTTCACAAGATAAGAAAGGAATGTTGTGTTGTGTGGTGTGGTGGTTGGATCTTTTTCATTTCCATGAGTGAATTGAATGTGCTTGTTTCGAAGGCCTTGGTGTCATGGTTGGTTTGATTTGGTTTTAGTTTAGAAAGTGAAAGGTCAACATTTGTTCACATGACATGTCCATTAGGGTTTCATGTTTCATGGTCTTTGCTTTTACCATTCATGTCTACAAAATAGTAGCACAATAAGTAAAGGTTTAATCATTTTAGTGATATCAATTGAGGCGACAACTCAGTATTTTAAAAAGTGTTAAATCTTTACCATTATTTAGAAAAAAATAAAAATAATAAAATAGCTCTTGAAAAAATATATGGCAATTTGGATATGGGTTTAAAACGGACTGGTCTAAGAAGCGCTATTATTTTGCAAGTTGCTCAACAAACATGTAATCATTTTTATTTTGCATGCCCATATGAGATTGCTCCGATTTTGGGATATTTTACTTGCAAAATGAGTCATGGCTCGTGAGCTATCGACATATCACTAACTTGACACTATAATATTGAAATCCAGTCAACAAAAATTGATCCAACAAAAAAATTTGTGAGTGTTTTCGTGCATCCTATTCAAGCCCGATCATGGTATATAGAGATATTTTTACGACATGGTTGTGTTCGGTACGAGAAACATCTTTAAGTCATACCACACTCGAATTAATTTACATTCGAGTCAGGAATGATCACAATAACGACAAATCTCTGTCAACAAAATTTTAACATAATTCTATTCTCTGAACTTGAAATCTCACGTTAAATTGAAACAACTCTGTACTAGTTAACTATACGAATTGTATCCTATTAGACATTTCTATAACCTTTTGAAGTTAAAAAGCCTGAAGGGTTAGCTGCAGCCTCAAATTCTGAGAAAATCATCGTTTTAGTCCTTATATATTTTAAATAACTCATTAACTCATTGAATTTAACCACTTTGAGTCAAATGACTCTATCTCCCTAGTTTAACTTAACTTGTCATTAACTCCGATGACGTGATACTGACGTCCCATTTGAAGAATTAAATATTAATTAAATAATTTAATTTGGGACGCCATATTATTAGAGTCAACTGTCAGTTAAGTCAAATTAACAACAAGAACTAAATTGAGCTCATGATTTATCAAAAACAAATAAAACAAAACTAGGCCTTGAGTAATAACGTTAATATATGGGCCTGGCTCAATAACGAATGTTAATGGATCATTCGGCCCAATCAGAATCTAGCCCAACCCAAAATCAGAATAGGTTAATAGTGACGTGGTAATAACGTTGATGACCAGTTGTACAGTTGCTTTACACACGCGCGTAACACTGGATTCAAGCTCTTATCATCATCTACCTCAGCTGATCTACTGATCTTCAAGCCTAAACTGTCAACTCTCCGATTCTTTCCTATTTCGGACTCATTGACTCTTCTCTTCCCCAAATCCTATCGCAAATCCTTTCCCAAAAATACCCTAATTGACTTCTACCCAGTTTCTGATATGCTTCTCCAGACCCAATCCCTCTCCACCCAGAACTTGATTTCTCGTCCTTCGCTCGCATTCTCGAAACCCATCACCAGAACCCAGTTTCCTCCTCTGAAATTCAACCCATTGCGCCGATCCTCTGCTCCAAGATGTTCGATTTCCGTCGTGTCGGAGCCGCCGCAGGCACAGGTCGTTAATGGGGGCAAGCCGTTCCCAGCAGAGGTCTCGAGAACAATCATGGAGTTGTCTTCTGTGGGCACGCTCTCTACATTGACCCAAGAGGGTTTGCCAGTTGGGGTTGGTATTCGGTTCGCGGTGGACCAAGAAGGGACTCCGGTTTTGTGCTTGAACCCCTCCAATGGCCGGCTCGCCGTCGACCGGAGGTCTAGTCTTCATGTTCAGGTACTGAAAATTTTGAACTTTTTTGTTTGTGACCTAAATTTGATTTGTGAAGGGGATTTAAAAATGGTGGTTGTGGTTTTGTTGATGATAGTTGGAGCAGAGTGGACTGCGGACACCGCAATGTACAATTCAAGGAAGCCTTGAGAAACCAGAAGATAGAATGATTTTGAAGGTAATGGATTCAATTTAAGCTGTGTTTTGGAGTTTGTTTGTTCTTGAGGTTGATTTCTGAACTGATAATGATTCTGCTGCATTATGGTTGGTTAATATGGGTAAAAAGAGTTGATGGTTCTAGTTTGTAAAGAAGTTTCAAGTGCAAGGAGATGGAAACTATTAAGGGATGTTATGGACCAATCATTTTTTTGTTTTTGTTTTTGACAAACTAAGGATCATTATCAAGTCATAAAATGAGGGTAGCAGAGATGATAGTTCTGGCAATTTGTGCATGTGTGCGGTGTTGAAGGTTGATCGTGTGCTATTTGGTCTCTCAAATAGTAATCACAAATACAACACCTTTTTTAAACACGTAACACAAGCATGACTCTAAACTGGGGATGAATGTATTGTTGCAAGCCTTCTCGAGTTATTGCGATTGCCTTTTGCAGTTTGGTAATGCTCAACTCCTCATAGTTTGGTCATGCTATAGTGCATTACTAGACCATTGCGCATTGGCTCTGGCTGTTTCAGCCTTATCAAGTACGTAAATGATACAGTAAATTTGATGATGTCATAGAGTTCCTGTGCCTTGTGTAGTAGTTGCCATGTTCAGCATTGCTTTGTGAGATTGTTTTGTGATAAGCCTTCTCGAATCTCGAGCTATAGTGACTGCCTTTTGCAGACTGGTAGGTAACTAGTTTTGTCATGCTATTGTGCATTGCAAGATCATTGTCCATTTGGCTCTAGCTGTTCCACCCTTATCGAACATGTGAATGATACAGTAAATTTGACGTGGCCATGCTTTGTATCTGTGCCTTGTATATGTATAGTGGTCACAGTGTTCAACATTGCTTTATGGAGACATAAGTCAAAATGCTGATCTACTATCTTTGGCACTTAGCTTGGCTGCTTTAGCATCTTGGTAGGAATCCCCGAGTATGTCTGATTCCTATTGCACCTAGCCTCCTATAAGAACATACAGTACATGGCTGTTTGTGCTATACATGATTGTAGGTTCTATTTCCTTAGTGAGACGTGTGGTACATATAATCAAATGAAATAGATTGTATAGTAGCAAATAGAATTCAGGGTATTGCCGTGTTGTGTTTGTTTATTTGGTTGTTGAATGCATTTTCTCCAGCGACTTAATTCAGTATGGGAAAAGAGGTTCGGAAAAGAAGTAGATGAAGACCTTATTTATATTGTTGCTGTAGATCAGGTGCTTCAGATGGATGACTTCATGGAGGTATGGTGTTTTTTTTTTCTTCTTCAGACATTTAGGTTCTCTCAAGCATTTAGTGTGTACAGTCTTTAACTTGACATTTACATATTTGTGATCATTTCAGGGTGGTGTATGGGTCACGTCATCGGATTATAGGCATGCGAACCCTGATCCACTCAAAGACTTTGCTGAAAAGCTTGTGGATGAGATAAACACCAATAACATGGAAGACGTACTTCGCTTTTGCAACATCTACGCTGACTTGGATTTCCAGGTATGCTCCTCTTTGTGTATCTTAATTAGTTATTTTTAATGCTCAAAATTTCATTTGAATGTCATGCCATGAACACAATATTTTTTCACTTCTGTTGAAAAAAATGCTATCTTACCCTAATTATATAGTAAAGCCCGTGACATTCAATTGACAGTATAATTTCTTTATTTTACGTAATTATTATAAGATAACGCAATCCACATTGAACTATAAGCTTTGGGGTAATTTGTGCTTTGAAGTTTCACATTATCCTTTATGGTCTATTTGGATTCTTGTATTTGATTTGAAATCCTGAATGTGAACCAAACCTAATGTCTGTATACACAAAGAATTTGGATTTGGATTTAGATTTGTCTCAAATCCAATAGGATTCAAAACATATATAAAATACGATTCTTACATTGTCATTTGAAATTTGAAATTTTATGGTTTCGTGAACATTATATTTGTATTTGATATATTACATTTCAAATCAAATTCAAGAATCCAAATGCAACTTTTATTTTCATTCTAAGAAAACACGCTTCATTTGTTTATGTAGCATATATACATCTAAAAGAACAATGAACCCATGCACCCTGAGATTGAATTGTCATTCTCATCAGTTTGCTCTTGGCCTGGCAGGTATTGGAAGCGAAGATGATATGGGTTGATCGGTTAGGGTTCGACATGCGTCTCTGCTCACCTGGAAGCGGTGTGTTTGAGGTTAGAATTCCTTTCCCCAGAGAAGTAACAAATGAGAAGGGTGCAAGATCGTCTTTCAATTGCATGTCCCAACTTGCATGGGAGATTGAGAAAAACTACCAAGCTCCCAATTTTGTTAAAGTTAGGCAATTGAAGCAGATCAGTTAGGCACGAAACTAACATATGAATCACACTTTCATTTTTTTTCAGGGCCTATTAGGCCTTGCATCGACTATGTAAACGAATTTTACTAGTTCTATAATCTATTGAGAATATTTTGGTCTGCATCTGTTTAATTATTGTGAGAATGTGCGAGGAGACTCTGTATGAGCTGGTCCAATTTGGTATCAGAAGAACCTCCTTTCTTCACAGCTTGTCTTGCCCATCTCCCTATCTCTTTCGCCTTGTCTCTAGCCTTCCGTCCTACATCTCCTCCCATCATTTCCTTGACCTTTTCCCGAACCGTTTCACGCCCTATTAATAATCTCTCAATCTTATTATCATTGGTACTATGGAACTGTGGAGGGATCATTAAGCCAGCCTCAAAACTCTTCCACACCACCCTAGCATTTAGTGGCTGGTCTGCCCCTAGAGGCCACCCCAAAACTGGCACTCCCATTGACAAGCTCTCCATAACCGAGTTCCACCCACAGTGACTCAAGAACGCGCCTGTTGCCGGGTGGCTCAGGATCCTATGCTGATCCACCCAGTTTCTTACCACCAATCCTATCTCCTCCCTTCTCTCCGGGACCCATGTTGTTGACCTCGCTACGAAAACAAATGGATGTCCAGAATCCTCCAGCCCACGAGCTATCTCCTCTATTTGCTTGTCACTCAAGTTAGCTTCTGAACCAAATGATACATAGATCACAGAGTCAGAGCCAGCTTCAGCTAGCTTATTGTCTAGCCATTGGATGTAGTATGGTGTAACATCTGACGGTTGATCTTGATCATAGTTTTGACGATGGAGGTGAAATGGACCTAGACACCAAACCTGATTGCCTTTGTAGAAAGATTGAAGAGCTGGGACGTATTGGCCTTCGAGCTCTTCGAAGCTGTTGATGATGACTCCACAGCTATTGGCATCGGCTTCTCCCATGGGACCCATGGTAGGGGAGAGGTTGTGTGGATCCTGCTGGAGGACACTATCAAAGAAGTCGGATTTTGCGAAAGAATAGGGAAGTGAAGGCAAAATTCCAGGCAAGTCTATTGTTATAGGTTCTTGGAAAGATGCTTCGAAAATGGAAGGAGAATGATGCAAGAAAGTGGTCCTAAGGATTGTCATAGGGAGCAATCCTCCGACGTGGAACCCAATTCTAGGGATGCCAAAGGAGCGACAAACATCGAGGGTCCAATAAAGGATGATGTCGGAGATGACACATATGGGGAGAGAGCCGGAGGCAGATATTTCTTGGAGGAGAGCATGGAAGGGTTGGCGGAGCAATGGGGTGGCGAACATGAAAGGTAGCAGCATGTCCCGGGAGGGAAGGTCGTTGGTGTTTTCGCAGCCTTCAGGCAAGCCTGATGCAGCGGATGAGGGAAAGGGAATGATGGATAGAGAGATTTGCGTATAACGAATAAGAGAAGGGATTCGGGAGAGGACGAAAGGAGCATTCTTCGGAGTGGCGACTATGGATACTTCTATTCCACGACTTGCAAAAGCTATGGATAAGTCTACGAGAGGAATGATGTGACCTTGAGCCATGTAGGGGAAGAGCACTACGCGTGGCTGCGTTCGTGTAATTTTAGACGAAGATGATGAAGAAATAGCCATAATTCGGAGGGACAATCGTTGTATGTATTGTATTTGTGTTTCTTTGTTGGTATGTTTTGAGTTGTGCAATGCATGAAAGAAAATGAATTGTATATGTAATTTTGGTGGGTTGGATATGGGTGAATGGTACGTACACTACTCTTATGCTACTACTACTCTCAATCCGCATGACCTAAACTATGTAGATGCACCATGCTAGTTACATGAATTTTGGGTCGGTTCGCATATTCTCTATAGTTACGTTTGATTGTCTCGTAGGAAAAAAAGAATATCGTTTTCCCTAATAGACTAATGGGTCAAAATCAACTCTCAATTTAACTCTTGCGTAAGTTCTTAACGACCTAACTTGTTAACCAAACTTCACCGTTCGGAATGATACATTTTATCAGAATACCCATTTGAGGCTATTCTAGAAGACATGTCTAAGAAGCCTAAAAACATCACAAAATAATTACAAATGCTATAATCTACCAAGTTGCTCATGTGACAGTTAGAGAGCAAAACTGGTTTGTGACAGCACTTGCAATTTTGCCCACAAAATTCACATTTGCCACAGCCTCTCTGCTGCTACCAAACTTCCTCAGCTTTGGCTGAAACAGAGTGCTCAGCATATTCTCCATCTTGTGCACACTGTACTTCACATAGTTGCTAGCCAAAGGCTCTTGCTCCACCACAATCCCAAAGCTATGCAAGAAGCTACCATAAACTGGCACAAGACCCTTCACCACCAGCAAGCAAATCTTCTTTCTCAGCCTCTCTTCGCACACCGCCCAACCCGACTGCTTCGCGTACATCTCCTCAAATGCCTCGTTAAACGCTCTGAGCCTCTTCTTGGGCACGTCCTTTGCGTTCCCGTTCCCGCTCCCACTCCCTTTCCGACCACTACCCGGGAAGCTCAGTATCGCCACGAGCTTCCCCCAGCTCTCCCTCAGGTAGAGCGCCGCGTAGTAGTCTCTATACTGCTCGTGGGCCGCGAGCCACGAGTCTCCCATCATGTCTCCAAGGTTTTTGTTCGTGCTCTTCAGACTGCAGAAATGACTGTGGTTGTTCATCATGAAGAGGTAGGAGAGGCTCGTGCTCTCGTAGGTCTTCGACCACGCATCTAGATTGATGGAAATCTCCTTCAGGATGCTGTAGACCTGGAAGGTAATGAACCCTTCCTGGCACTTCTCATTGTTCCATATGTGATAAATGGCCAATACTTGCTCCAGGATTGGCCTATACTTCTTTCCAAGCAAATTGTTGCAATACTCAGTGACAAAACATACCAGCCTAGGAATGCCTCCATCCGAAGGAGGGGGGCTTCCCCTCTGCGCCTTCACTTGCTCGGGAAGCTCTAGGAAGATCTCGCAAACTCCATTCACGACGCTTCTGATCAAATCTCGCGTTAGCGTTCGGATATCCTCGCAAGCCTCACCCCCGAAAAGCTTGTTGAAGTCCAACCTGAGGTTGTTCATGACCTCAAACATGTCTAGTAGCTTCAAGAGCTTGAATGGATCTTTCTTGCATTTCGCGACTTTGTTCCCAAACTGCAAGAAAGATGGGAACCCGGATCGGGACACAATCTTGGCGAAGCAATGATTTGATGACGATGATGATGATGATGATCCGCAGTTCTTGAAGACCTCATTGCACAGCTTGTGCTCAGGCTCAAACAGATCCTTCACAACAATCTCCAAATGCTTGATCCACAGATCAATGTGAGCTTCTAGGCTCTTCACTTCATCAGATTCTGATACCACAATCTCTAGATACCCCAAATCAAGAGCCTCTAAGCTTTCCCTCGCGCACGTGCCCCGAGCTTCCACGTAGATGGATAGGCACTTCTCGCGCCTCCCATTAGCACTCAACATCTCGAAAATGGCTTGCAGGTCCCGAATTTCGGGTCCTGACCGCATACCATTTTGTATCAGAAGCCTCCTGAAGTGAGTTCCAAGCTTGTTGAATGCAAAACTGAGAGACCCTCCCGGGAGGCGCGAGGACTCATTAGAGTCCTTCATCTTCCGGAGGATCCTCAACGACTTGTGCACATTCAAGAGGCAAAAACCTCCGGACACCGCCTTTTTCTCCATGAATTCGGCAATGCCCTCGAGCCACTGGATGGCCAAGGCGCAATTATCAGCAAGAAACCTCAGAGACTCCTCTAGGCGCCGGACAACTGGAAGGCAAGTGGTGGGATCATCGAAAGGGCTCGAGAAAACCAAGCTCTCGAGCTCCGAAACAACAGCATAGACCTTGACAACAGCTGCAGCTGGGCCAACAGCATGATCAATGTGGTCACCAATGGTCATGAATGAGTAGTTCTCCAAATTTGGGGACTCAAAAGATGGGAGTTTTTGGAGGATTTTGTGCAAGTTTGGACCAGTCTGGTCAAGAGCTGAGGCTATAGCTTTTGATTTCTCCAAGGTATTGGCCAGGAGAGACCTGGCAGCTACAATGTTGTCAATGTTTTTGCTCTGTGTCCCAATCATTTTGGAAGAGAAAATATGGGCCCTGAACTTGGGATTCTCAGCAACAACCTGGTTTTTTGAAACTATATTGTATAGTGTGAAAGAGAGATGTGTGTGTGAAAGTATCGAGTTGGTTGCTTTCAATGCACTCATTAGTGTTTTTTCCTCACCAAACTCACCAAATGTAGTAAAAATGAAGCCCACCATATTCAAACCAAACCTCACTTGCAAAACAAATAGCTATAGGAAACTTCAACCACCATGCAAGTAAAAAAATATATGTGCCCTTGATAGACTTGTGTGAATTTGATATTTCGTAAAAGGAAGTCCAGTTCACTAGACTTCTGTCGTTATGGGATTTGAACAAAAAATACGTGATATTATTGTCGTGTCAAGTCTTTCGTCTATCGGTCTCTTGCATTTGATTAAATTTGAGATGATAAATTTCGTTCATAAACTGATTTTATGCCAAAATGGTTCAATTAGAGTTGAAAGTAGGCCAAAATAGAGTCCATTAAGTATTGAAAATTGTCCACCAACTGAAACTGAAAATGTGCAACCATTTCCATCTACTGCACATTCCAAATCATTGTTTTTGGAGAGATATTGTGAGAGTTGAAGTTGATGATCAATCATCCCAACCCACAATTCATCTGCTTTTTCTTAACATTTACAAACACGTCTTGTCTTTTAGTCATGCCCTTAAAGTTAGGGCAGCAATAACAAAAGTAAAAGAAAGAAAAAGTCATACACCATGAATGATGAAACTCCAAAATGATTGGAAAATGTTACATTTTAGTTTCCAAACTACTCATTCTGTTTTAAATTGATACTCAACTTTATATTATATTCTTTTTTAGATCCCGAACTATTCATATTGTTTTAATTTGGTTCCACAACTACAGAAATTTGTTTCAAAATAAATCATTTATCAATTATCTTATTAACGGTGTTAATGAGTAATATGTCAAGTGTACAATATATTTTCTATCAGAGCATTCCGCGTAAACAAAAATCACCGGAAGATGGTTGGATTTTGTCAAGACAAATAGCAATTGTTTTTAGCTAATGACTCACTCAATCTCTATTTTGAACAAAAAAAAAAGAGAGGATAAAATCAAAAAATTATCGCTTTAGTTTGACTTTATATGAAGCTTAATGAAAAATATTGGTTTTTGAAGTGTTGGAGCTAAAGATGCTGACAAACCAAAATCAGATTCTCTTGGCCTTACGTTTTCAACAACTATTTTTGTCTTGTGCAGTTTTATATATATTGTTGGATAGCTTAGCAGCCAACCCAAGCTTAAAGATCAAGCTCTGGCTGGATAAGATCATGTACTTGTCTTGTACATGTTTGTCAAATTCCTTTAACCAACTATGTCTCATGGTTGGTGAAAGGTATTTGACCCAAACTAGCGGCGCACGGGTTTAGATATCGGATGGTGTTATTTTGGAACATAATTATTTAAGCATATTGATCGTGGCATGTCAACCTGCTCTTAAATTGGTCGTATTTGTGTCATGTAATTCAAATTGTTTGATAATCCGATCGGATATTGACCCATCTAACAAAATAGTGCACATTCAACACGACCCGTAAACACAAATTGTCACACCCACTCACTCTAACCACATAATATTTTTCTATAAAACCCAAACCAGCACCTCGTTCGGGTTAGATTTTTTCAACTCAAATTGCCAACTCTAGTTAACAACCAGACAAGATTGATAGTACACTGAAATACTAAGATAGAATCACTATTTTGCACAACAGAAAAATCAACAAATTTAAGGTACAAGAACAAAACTGAATCTCCACAACAAAACGAAAAGGATGACAAGTAATAAGAGATTGAGTCTGTACCCGAACAATACTAACATAATGTTTTGATGATCGAGAAAGGTTTAAGACACCGGCATCCACTAATCAAGAGCTTCCCTTCTGTTTCAACGTGATTTTGTCTCCGAGACTGAGAGCGATCCCTTGGGTTTTACTCCTTATTCTAATGTATCCACAGAGCTTACAATCTGCTTGTTTCTCGATACTAACGTTTACCAATGCATCTTCCCCGAAGACACTCTTTGCGTACAGATTAGCAGCCAGGAACCCACAGTCCCCATCTAGTGCGGATCTGATATGCCCAGCCAGGAAAGATGGATCAGACACAGTGAAAAAGATTGTCAGTCAAGCAGAAAAAGGGCCCGAGAAGCATAATACGGGAAAACATATAGAGAAATCAATATGCCATAAACAAAATTTGGAACCGCACAAATGAATGCATATGTTACTATAGTAAATTTTACGCAACCCAAGAATCCTACACTCACTAAAAATAGTATTTGAGCGAAGAGGACCCTCTGTGGACAGCCAACATGGACTGCTGCTAGAGTCCATTTGATTATCGCATATTAAGATCAACATCAATCTCAGTGAACATACCTAAACAAAAAATGGATCTTGGGTAGAGGTGGCAATTCGGA
The DNA here is from genome assembly GCA_036897625.1 of Pelargonium cotyledonis. NCBI lineage: Eukaryota > Viridiplantae > Streptophyta > Magnoliopsida > Geraniales > Geraniaceae > Pelargonium > Pelargonium cotyledonis. Next base: position 12,144 of record JAYMTA010001045.1, read on the forward strand.
CTTCGGATCAGAATTGTTCGAGTTCGGGACTTCAGGTTTGACTGATGAAGTCTAATCTGATCCGAAAGGGATTCAGGTCCATTTGGATTCAGATTTCGGACCTCAGATCGGATCAAATTTTGGATTTTAGTGTAAATTGTGCATATTTGCCCAATCCGATCCGAAAATCGGTGGGATTGGATATCGGGTTCGGATCCAAATTGCCAGCTCGATTCTCGGCGTTCTAAATTCTAGTCTATTTCCCCCACTTCATGTGCTGGAATCACTTTAAATCACAAAAAATTTGAAGTGAATGCTGCACTTGGCACAGTTTCAATTTCGAATTTCTCAGTAACATTATTAAATCACTAGTTTCTCCTCTCATGGGAGCACTAATATGAAGGACATAAACAAGGCAGATCATGCACAAACCATTGATTTAGGCTACTAGAGTGTTTTGTTTTGGAAAACATAAATATCATGAAAATGCACTTCATAATAAACCACCCGTCAAAATATATCATAGTACAGTCAACAATGGTATTGTATTTAAGGGATGATGATAATAAATAGTGTGACATATAGGCAGTGTAGAACTTACGGTGGAGTCAGACACTTCATGTTAGTTGACTTGACAATGTGGTTTAAAAAGTGCTTCTCATCTTGAATCACAGTATTTACAGCAACCTGAAAAAGTTTGAAATGTCATGGTGAAAGTGAAACCAGAAATGTTATCACAGGCAACGCAAGTATCATTCTCTCACTAGTTTTATTAACAAATAAAGCTACTGCATAACTATCAACCAGATGAAATATCAAGGAACTTTCCAATAAAAATGGCTTTAACAAACAATCTAACCCTTCAGGTGCATAATAAAACCTTCTTTTTTCACTTGAGTCATATATAAAATCAACTATAAGAAGAAAAAGATGGGACAAGTAGCCTACTAAATATGGCATATGTTTGAGAACTGAGAAGTACCTTGTTCTCCCACTCAAACTCGGCCCACATGGCTCTAAAAGCCACATCAGCACAGGACGCAGGGGAGATATAATCCATTATATCAATATGGATGTCATTGAGAACAACAACGTTCCTATCGAGCACATTTGCAGAACTTTCATACACAATGTTGCCAAATATAACTCCAGTTTCAGTTGAGGAAACCTTAATATTTGCCTTTATCTGCTTGCTCGACTCTGGAGCAAGTGTATAGTTCTGTGGACGCTCCACCAGTTTGAGATCACCCATGGTTGCCAATTCCAAACATAAATTCTGGAGGGTCACCTTTGTTCGATTGATGACAGTCACATCAAGGACAATGTCATAATGATTAACCGTCACATATGCTTCAGCATAAACAGGGTCACTGAATCCTGTTAGCTGAAGAATGCGATTGAGTTTATTTGCATCGTTCCCATCCTTTATGAACTCTCCAGTAGCACGTTTGAGATCATCTTGGACCTCATCTTCCAACTCAAGTTGGCTCATACCCTAGAAAATCATGTGAATAATGAAAAGAATATGAACTTCAATATCTGGAGACAAAGAACAGTATAAAGGTAACTTGAGAAACCTAACCCAAAAATCTGCTCAAACATGGTAAGTGGAATGTGATTATGTGAACTTCAGTGTGAATCATGAAAGAGTTGAATTCACGAAATAAATGCATAAAAAGTAATGATAAACCAAAAGGGAAGTAAGATATGAATAAACAAGCATTAAAAGGCTGCCCACCTTCCTGCTCTTCAAATGATAGAAATCAATCAAATCATCTGGTTGCGCATACGATGTCTGATCCTTGGCTTTTCTTTCCTCAGCTTCCCTGAGCTGCTTCTCAGAAAGCATTTTGACAAAACTTTGCCTACAAGACTGCAACCATATCTTTCTAGTCTCATCACCAGTATTGCACAGCAATCTTATGCAAAGAATAATTCTATCATAAGAATCATTATCAATTGCTTGTGGAAGCAATGAAGACTGCCCTAGTTGCAGCATGGAAACCATGACCAATAATGCTTGTGAATGTACTTTGTTCACTTCAGCTCTCAATGACTGAACCTCTTCCAATCTCAGAACAAGCTTTGTCAGAGTACAGGCCACCACTGCCCCGAGGAAGAAATCACCAGACAGGATCAATGATCTCAAGTTTCCTACAGAAGCCAAGGATCCTTGTATGACAGTTGGCGGTGAGATGACAGTTTCCAACACAGCACTCTGACTGGCATATGTCCCATCAGCAAGAACTGCAGGCCTTCTAGATGATACAGCCATGGAATTCACCGAAGGTGTACTTTTTGAAGTGTCTTGAGCCTCCCCTTCCTCTGCCACTGAATAAAAAGGAAGGTCCCCCAGACATTGCTTGATAGTTGCAATCCCACTCTCAACTTCTGAAAGTGCGAGGCAATACTCACCAATTATCCAAAGGGCACATGAACATACCTTAGCAGCACGAATTTGATAAAACGTATCCAACAGCCTTGTTATAATAGACACCCTTAATTTCGGGTTTGTTTCAATAATCTCGCGCACAAAAATGACCACATCCAAAGCTGAAGCCACATTAGTATCACCCAAGAAATCCATCAGAAGATGCACAACCGTGCTTGCCACCTCAGGAAACTTAATTGCACAGGAATGTATTGCTTGCACCAACATTTGCCTATACTCCCCATTCTTCTCATGATCTCCGCCCTGTGTTTTCATCACTTCTTTCTTCAACATCATAACAACCTCATCCACATTCCTAGGAGTAATCAACTCAAGTGCAATGTCAATTGTTTTCCTCCTAATGTCAACATTGGGGCTCGAAAGTGCTCTAAGTATATCCATGACCACATCAACCACGATTTCTCTGTGCGAAGCCTTGAGCTCATTGAGCCTATCAAGCACAATGAGCTTCACATTGTTGTCACTCTGGGATAACAAAAGCTGACAGTAAGTGTTTGCAGCATTTCTAATGGCTGTGGGTGCCGATGACAGTGACACGAGTGTGGTTGCGCACTCATAAACAACAGCTGCTGATGGTACAGCAAGCAAAGAAACAATAATCTTAATGTACTTCCCTTTCTCATGCTTATTCGTTCTGCAAACCTTCCTAATCAATTCTAGCACTACCATCTGTAATTGCTCACCCCAATCATTAATCCTATCGATGTGCGTAAAGAGGTAATTAATAGCGCGATCTTGTGCACAATTGAAAAGCATAAGAAAAGCATTTCTCTTACTGGAACCATCCTGCTCGGTGGACAGAACCTTCTCGATGATCTCCGGTGCGCTATCCAGCAGCTGCTCGCCTTGAGGAAGCTTGTACACCGCCATGACCGCAAGGATCGCGTTCCGGCGAACGAACGGGTGACGGTGCTCCAAATTGGCGAGAATCGACGGAATCAACGGCTCGACGATCTCGGTCTCGTTCAAGCGACACAGGAACCGGAGCGTGACGCCGCGGATGTACTCGTTCGGGTGCTGAAGATTGTTGCGCAAGTTCTGGCAGATGAGGATCATCTCCGGGAGGACCTTACCGCGAGAATCGGTTTTGTCGATGATCTCGAGATAGAACAGCAGAAGCTTCTGGACCGTGTGTTCCTCGGAGGGGAGGACGTAGCGAATGATAGTGATGAAGAGATGCGGAATGGTCTCGCCGTTCAGTAGCAGCATTATGGCTTTCTTGAGGGCTTCGATTTTGGCCTCTACGTCGCTTCCTTCAAGAGCTTCCTTGATCTCGTTGGCCAGAGCCGGCGTGGCCTTGTCGAAGTAAACCAGAAGCGAACACGATTTCTCCATTTTCGAGAGCTCCCCTGACACTGAGATCTGCAAATCGGGAGCAAGAATCGATTCACTAGAGCCGAGCCAGAACGAGATCTTGAGGTTTTGTAATCGAATCTCGAGAAAATCTCAGCTGTTCTTCAAGAAATGAGCAGAGACAGATCTGGTGGCTCCACGATGAAGACGAAAATGCAACTGCAAGGAAGAAACTGATATCGAACATTTTGAGTCGTGAATGGTGATGAGGCCCATGGGCCTGAACGGAACGGGCCTAAACAATCTTTTAGTGTCAATTATTTTTCTCGTCAATTTCAACTTCAACTTCAACGTGTTTTGCATCTCGTTAAAAGAATTTCAAAATTGGTAAAAATTGTAAAATACGAACACGTAAATGTCTTAATCAGAAACACATTAGACCCTCGGCTCAAATTCCAAGAGTGGTGATAGGGGAATCGATTGCTAAATTGATCCGAAATGGAATGGGTTTGGTATATTTTACACCATACGTGTAGATGGGTCATTTACTTTACCATGGGTTTGAACTTTGTGCATAGTTCTATTTGAATCGAACCAAAATTTTGTAAATTTTTAAACCAACGATCAAACTAACTTATATTTGCTCTTGAACTATACTAGATTGAAATCATTGATAGGGTTAATAGGATTATGATCACAATTTCCTCTTATTCTGATAAGTACCCGAGTTCCCATTGGCAACGAAGGTGGTAATCTCATTCGTGACCCCGTCTCATCCTAATAGAAATTATTTAATGTAAATGTGTATTTTTATTTTAGAGTAATTACGATTGAACTTCTTGTACTCAACAAATTTTTTACTAGACACCTTTAAAAAAGAATTCCAATTTTTGACTACCTTAACATTTGCAGAGTTCATTCTGTTGCCAAATGATACTGAGTGAAAAGTCCATTAAACTCAAACCTAATAGTCGCATCATAAGCCTAAAATGGTCCAACCTTAAGAACACATCAAAACCAACCCTGTAATCAATATTTAAATCGAATTAATCTCAAGAGAATAATGGATATAAGTCATAATTCTTTTGGCTTAGGCTAAGCCAAGCTTAGGAGAAGATGACACCTCATCTCATTTAACTCATACTCATCCTAATGAATTTATGGGAACGGAGCGACCTGTTAGATCTTTACATTTTAATGAGGTGTCGAGACCTTATTGACGACTTAGCCTAAGTCAAATAGTATTTTAGTTCAGATCATTCATTCTCTTCAACTCAATTCCTAAGTATTAATTATTATATTTTTTCTTGAATACAAGTCAACCCTAGGAGAGAAGATAGTTACAGATCTCAACCATGAGCACACGCGTTTCAAATCAGTGTCAATGGCAAGTTCCGTTGGGTCACCGGAGTTGCAGATCCGTTTCATTTGGCGGTGGCCGATCATCCTCCGCCGGTCTTCTCCGACCTCCTCGTGTTACTCCGATGAAGGTCTCTTCATCTTCTTCTCCGATTTGTATTACCACATTGTCACTCTCAGCCACCGCAACACAAAATCACGACCCCGATCTCTCGCAAATCACTCCTCTCCACTCCTTATCACCACCACCACCACCGTCTCCATGGCTTCTTGTTCCTGTTAATGCAATCAATCAAAACGAAGATCTAAACTATCACTATCCATATTTCTTTCACTCGCTTGCAGACAACAAAATTTTCAAACCTTCGCAGAGTCGCCTTCCTTGGGACGATGAATCTTTCTTCCCGGACGGTACTGTGTTCGTCGGGAGCTGCTCGCTGGGTTGGGCATTGATTAGTTTTGGTCTTACTAGTTTGTGTAGCTCTTCAATTACATATATGTTTTTTTTAACTTTATTTAATTATTTTTTGATTCAAATTCTTGTGCATTATATATACTTTGGCTTTATCACAATATTACTTTTAGAAACGTTACCTTAATGCAATGATCTACTCCCACAATGATCTTATATATCCCCAACGTGCTTTTCTTATACAAAACTCAAAGAGTTTTAATTGCATTATTTAAAAGATATTTTAGGAAATGTTGAATCTTCAAATCTATAGAAGATGATAAGAAATTCAAGTGAGAATAAACCATGATATGAAACCTCAAACTAAGTCAGTCCGAGTTTGAGGTTGCATGTACACTGTTCGTTTCGGCTAACCTTAGACACATAATTTGCTTGACCTTAGGTCGGTTCGACCTATAAATCAACCATATTCGTTTTTTGTATGATGAAAAACTCACAAAAATACAAATCGGGCTTTAGATACCCATATATTTGATCCAACGGGTTATATCTTACTTATACAGTCATATAATTTGCGGAAAAACCACATATATCAGCCAAAAGAAGAGATTGAGAACCGGAGATGGCAAGTAGTCTGTTGAGTGGATCGGTGAAGCACAGCCCCGCCGCCGTGAGCGGCTATGGCCTTTCCGGCCGAGCAACACCGCTTCGCGGCGGTGACACCTGTCGTTTTGGTTTCAAACGACCGGCCTCAATATCACTAAAGGTCCCACCTTGCTCGTCTGCTTCCTCAACCGTCGCCGCCGAGAAACTAATCGCGCCGCCTCCGTTTCCGCCGTCCGATTACACAGACTCTCCGGTGCCGCTCCTCCTCCTGCCGCCGATACTCCTTGACAAGAACGAGTACCAACTAGGGCACAACGAGGACGACCACTACTACTTCTTCTCATATTCGAAGAAGAAATTGATGACCGTCGAGAAAAACCAGAAATCATGGCGCAGAAACCAGATCCGAGACGCTTACTGGATCGGGTCTTCGAAGGGATGGATCATGCACATGAACCGATCCGACTGCAGCCTGTATCTCAGCAACCCGTTTTCTCCCTCCACCGCCCCGATCATCCCTCTCCCTCCCATCGAAACCCTCCCCTCCGTCGCAGATCGGTGACCGACCGGTCATCCGGCGAACTCGAAGTGGAGTACCTCCTGGAAGATTGGTACGACCCCACCGATCCGACCTGCGAATACTATTCAGGTTCCGATGAAGAATTCAGAGCTTTCATGGAGGAGAACAGAAAACGGAAATGGTACGAATTTTCTCTCCCGTGCTGTCGGCCGGCAACTTCCTCGCCGGAAGATCTGGTAAGCCGAGGATTCATATCAAAAATGGCTCTCTCCTCCGCCCCGAATTCTGGATCATCTCCGGAAGATCTGAGAAACTGCATTGTCGCAATCATCTACGGATACAGAGAGAAATTAGCAATTTGTAGACTCGGAGACAGTGTCTGGACTCCGATTGATGGATTGTATTACAGAGATATTATATTCTCACGACATGACAAATCAAAATTACTCCTCGACACTTGGTCTGATGGAATCAAGTCGTGCCATTTGAACGTCGCGAACTTGTCATCACCTCCGAGATGGAACGCCATTGCTGATTTGGACTTTGACAAAGATATATATGATAAGACATTTCCTCGTGGAGTCTGCGACGGATCCTAACCATCTGTCAATCTTTCAAACCTCTTACCAGTTTCGATGTAATCCATGTGCACGAGCTAGACTTGTCGGATGCTAAGCAGAAGTGGGTGCGAGCGGACTGGCTAGAAAATCAAACCTTATTTTTCGGCACTTCCAGTGAGACAGTGACAGTCCCGGCAGCTCAACTCGCCGATAAAGTGAAGCCAAATTGCACTTATTATGTCTCTAACCTCCATTGTTTTGAGGTGTGTGTCTACAATGAGGAGGATTTAGAAGAAAATGAAGGTCCTGCTCTTGATCTTTCTTTTAAGGAAAAGCAAAATTAAAGACCTGTGATTGGGAGGAGCCTTTTAGCTAGGAAGATGGCTCATGGATGGGCACTTCGGGTTACACCTAATCCTTGGTAGCTAACTAGCTACACATCGGTAGCAGAGAGCAATGAGTCTCGGCCAAAACTCAAACAAAACACAGGTACGAGGGTTAGTTCATGAGGTCTTGTTTGCTCGACGTATATATTTTATTTTCCCTCTTAGTAATAGAGTATTTGATTAGTGATCTAGTGTCAATCATATCTATTTTCATTTCGTTCTGATTACGACCTTAATGTATTTTAATCTTGTCTATTTAGATGGAATAACAATTACTTTCATAGAATTACGTTTAAAATCTGTTGAATTTCTTATTTGTCACGACGTTGATTAAACACAATTTTAGAATTTAAAGTTGAGGTGTGTAAGATGTAACTTTAGATAAAACTTGGGAGCTAAAGTTGTGTGATAGAGAGTGTAAGGCGCCTCGAGCTAACAAATTCTTTTGTATCGAGAGAAGTTTTATTTTAAGATCGAAAATAATTTGAATCAACCAAAACTAGATTGGATCAGATTGGCAAACATTTCAACCGGTAAAGATAAAGAGCTTCCCATATTGGATCATTTCACTTTAAAATTCAAATTTTATCTATCTGAAATACGTTTTATTATCATTATTATTATTTTTTTTTGAAGAATGATATATATTTTGTTAATTGTGATCACCTCTAATCCAAAGTTCCAACCCTACTCATCCCGAAATTATTGGCATAATTATTGAGAGTAAGATATATCATATTCAGTGCATTTATTATTTGTACATATAGAAAGGAAGATAAAAATCTCAATCAGTTTTTAGTGGCTGATAATCAGCTATTATTAATTATATTTTATTGTAATAAATGTGGGCATGTAGTTAGAAATAGAATTGACAATTTAATGAATTTACGTCTCCATACGCGACATAATACATAATAGACATTGTTATTATAATTGTGTATTATTCGTGTTTAGTCTAAATGAAAGTGAGCGATTAATTGGCAGGACTGATATAATAATTAGAAGTTTTATTGAAAAGATCAAACTAATTGTGAATAACAAAATTTGAATCAACTAAAACTAGAGCGGATAATTTGAACCCGCATATTTTACATGTAAAACTCAACTCAGTCACTTGAATCCGATTTCCAAAAACGTTTACCTAACCCAAAATTCGAATTGCAAACACTAGTAAGTAGTATCAACTGAAGTTTGTTTTATTTCAAGATCAAACCAATCAAGTGCGTATAAACTAGAATCAACCAAACCGAAATCAAATCAAAACTAAATATTTAATGAAAAAGTTAGAAATTACAATTAAACTCATTGTAATTTGTAACTAAAACTAAATCCAGGAATCGTGATTAGGGAGTACCCAAATAGCACCATGCTGATTAGGCATCAAATCTTTCGGGACGAAATCATTCGGATAAATAGTAGCATCCTCCATGTCGAACATCATCCTCGTATGATCCAAGTAAATACAATTTGGCTTGAACTCGGGATAATCACCAATGGGAACGCATAAACAATAGAAGTTGCCCATAAACAATGAACACCCTCCTCCCAAGGAGTTAGTAGTTTCCCACAACCCCTACTCCAAATTCATTTTAAAAACGAAAAACCGAATGCTCGTAGGATCAAACTCATCGTCTTCCTTTTCGTGTCTCTTAGCGAACACTTCAACCAACAAGAGCTCCCCGTCGGAGGACTCAACAAGATACCTCCTAGTCTTGTCCCATTCGCTCGAGTTCCAACAATGATGATATCTATCACACTCCTTATAACCCTTCGAATAAGGCCAAGGAGCTCCCTCTGGCGCCGCCGCTATAGTCCAGCCTTTGTGTCCCAGCTTCCAGAATCCAAGGCGGTCCAAATGCTGCATCACAACAGTAAACGAGAGATCTTGGGGAAGTGAGGACATAGCAAATTTGGGATAGAACTTCAAATTCTCCGAGGCTACGTGCCTCTCTACTCTCCCTTAATCGTTCGAATATGAACTTTCAACTGCAGTGACATATTGGGTTACAAGCTGACGCGACCAACACGAGCGCTTGTACACTGAACCCGCCACGAAGGACGGATCCAAGGGCTCAAATGGAGGGAGATGAATGACTGCTTGTGTCCGGAAGAGCGGGTTGATCAGGTGCATTTTGCGGGTTCTTGGCTGCATCATCAGGATACAGCCCAAGGCCGAACTGCTGGCAAATTTAGTATCGTCCGGGAACAAAAGCTCATCGTCCCATGCTGTGTTTGATAATTTTGCCATTTGAGGGCGAAACAAAGCAATATGGATAGTGATCGTCGGATCTGGAAGGAACGAGAAGAATTGGAGAAAGATCGGGAGTGGCCGGAGACAGATCGGGACTGGTTTTGTTCGGTAGAGGCTGATGAGAGTGATAATGTACCGTTGCAGACAAGAGAAGAGGAAAATGTGGCCTTGATCGGAGCAACGCGAGGCAGCCGGAGAGTACCGGCCGGTGGTGATGATCGGCCACCGCCGGGACCGGA
>JAYMTA010001046.1:0-22160 GCA_036897625.1 Pelargonium cotyledonis
AAAAAAAGCTTTTTATTTCCGACAGAATAAACAATTTTTGTCGAAAATTCCGTCGTAAAAATCCGTCGGAAATAGACCATTTTCTTGTAGTGAAAGTAAAGGTAATTAAGGGCAATTTCGTCATTTCAAAATTTATTTAAACATGTGCCTCCTGAGCCCATGCGGTTTTTACAATATTTGGGTCGCCCATGAGTGTGGTTTGACGGTGCAAGCTCATTTTGGTATGGTTTGCTGGTTATTTTGCGGTTTGCGGGTTGTGGTTTGGATTTAAACAATCCTAGTAGGAGTAGACACGTACAGTAAAAGATCTCATGGGCTTAGACCTTTCCACACGAATCAACCACTAATTGCGGATGGGCTCTCCACGTAGATCGAGCCTTTCTCACGGATGGACTCTCCATGCGGATTTAGCCATCCGTGCGGGTGGACCTTCCGTGTTATGCAACTCCTTCGCGTGGTTCGGTCATTCCCGTGCGCGCGCCTTTTAACCGATCACAATTGATCTAAACCTGCTTGAGCTTTGGCCTGAGTTTATACTCCACCCAAAGTCTGTGTATAGTTCATGTTGATTTTTTACTCAACCGGGTGAGCCATGTGTCGCCCTGTCACTCTCCAAAATACTTCTAATTTTTTGGCTTGAATCAGTTGTAATTAAGAACTTTTACAGTGATGATTGATTTTCATATGTCTGTAATTTTCATTTATAATTTTGAATGATTATGGTTTTGAAAATGTCAAGAGTACAACCCAGATTCTGGCCATAAAAACTCAAAATTTGGCCTTAAAACTAAACATATGACAACAAAACTCAAATTTTGATGTTGATATTTTCAAGTACGTGAAGTTTTCAAGTGGTAGGAATTGAGAAATAAAATAATAAAAAGGATAAAATTGATATTTTCATAAATTAATAAGTCATGTGTAAGACATGTGATGAGAGAGAATAATTTTTAGTTAGACTTAACTGACGGAACGGATCTAGGGAAGTTGGGTTTTTTTTTTATAAGCAAGCAGTACTTTTTATTCATCCAACCTGTAGGTCAAAACAAAAGTACAAAAGTGGTTGCACTAAACCCTGTCGCAAACAAAGAATAAGATCAGTCACCTTAGAGTCAAAACCACTACAAAGAGAATTTTCAATATAATAAACTAAATAGAGCAAAAAAACTCTGGATACACAGAAATGTATCCTCCGCACTCTCTACTGATGACGGAAAATAAGACCATTTCGGCCTAACCAAATAAATCATAAAGCCACAAAACACAAGGCCTCCCAAATTTTTTTGAACTAGTTTATTCCCAATCAAAGCTGAAGACCACAAAACTAAGGTGGCAATGCGGATTGAACATTCCACCAACCAAAAATATGACTTCGAATACGAGAAATCACAAACATAACAACAACAAATGGGAGCAAGTTTCCTGATCGGAATCACATAAGCGACACAAGCAATCCGTACTAGCCGGCAAGACCCGATGGTAAACTAAAAAAGCCAAAAAAGGTATACTATCTAACGCCGATAACCATGCAAATAATTGAATTTTTGGAGGCACAAAAGGCCTCCAAGTAATTATCGAGCAAGCAAACCGAAAGTGGGGAGTAGAGGAGTATAAAGTATCGTAAGAATTTGATGACGAAAACTTACCAAAAACTACATGCTTCCATACTAATTTGTCTGATGTAAAATGATAGATAATTCCTCCATAAGTCGCACTGTGCAGGTCCTCCATGCAGTCCCATTATCAGCCCCTGAATTGTCGCATTGTCTCTAGAACAATGCAGATGCGACGGAGGAGTGCAGTTCGGGCAAGACAACATCCACATTATTGTCTTTGGCGATGCTAAGCAAGAGAAAGGCGAGGGAACCGGTCCTTAAGACGTCCATCCATGCACCACAGATCATACCAAAATCGACAAGAGGCCCAATCCCTAACCATCAATTTAATGTACGTTGTCCCGGTAAACTTAGTGAAACTGAACAAATTCTTGAGGTCCAATAGACTTTTCGTAACATGTGAGGATTGTGAAGCACACAATTCTTGCAATGACCAAGCTGTAGGATCTCAACCATATCTATTGCACAAAAATATTCTTCCAAAGAGAGCTCGGTTGCGATGCGAATCGCCACCACCATTTAGCTAAGAGACTCACGTTTTCCAAAAAAAGTTGACGTGCACCAAGCCCTCCATGCATACGTCTGCATAAAATAATGGTAGTAATGTGCGTGTCGAACGGATTAAAGTGACTCGGCCATCTAAGGAAATAAACTTTGTTTGCCAAATTGCAAGCCATTGCAATACTTGTCAACAATTCCCGCCTATGAACTTACTAGCCATGAGTTGCAACCCAAACGAAACTTGAGATAAGTTATTGGGAAAACAACAAAGAATCAACAATCTGATCTTGAGGAAGAGAGATGCCAATTACCTTGACGTATGGAAATTGAATGACAGTCCCGAAACCATCTCGAACCAACATAAAACACACTTAACATAAACAATAGAGGTGGCAGAGTTCACAACATTATCGAACAACACTGTGACATCTGCAAATTGTAAGTGGAAGAGCGAAGAAGACCTTATTGGGATGCCTGCTAACAACCACTGTGATTCAGCTCTAACAATCAAAAAGGTGTAATGCCTTGACGACAAGGGATAAATAAGAAAAGTAATAATGGACAATCTTGGTTAACACCTTGCGAGATATAAAAGTCTCCAGAAGGCGACCCATTAAAGGAACTGAGATCGACACACGCAAACAACTTCGGATCCAAAAGCGCAACTTCGCACCAAAGTCCATCGAGCCCAAACAATAATCAATGAAGGACCAGTCGAGCGAGCTTGTCGAAAGCCTGTTGAAAATCAAGCTTCAATGCTACCAAGGGAACACACTTTGAATGAGCCGAATGTATGACTTCGCCGACAATAAGCACACTACTCAATCCAACAACATAATTAACGGAAATCGTTAATCAATTTAACGACATAAACCTTTCAGAACAAAAGGAAAGAAATAGAAATATGCCGGAACAAACCAAAATTCAGAGACTGCTGTGGAATTTTTTTTGCATAGTTCATGAAAAAAAAAAAGATGGTATTGAAAAGAAGGGCGCGTGAGTGTGATTTGCTGCAGAGCGCGGGAGCTGTTTTGTCAAAACCATCCCTCATTCACAACACTCTTTTGAGACTCTGTGTGTGTGTTTCAGCGTCTGCCCCAACCAAAACCCTCACTTACCCTTAATTTAGCTTTCTCAATTCAATCCTTCACTGCTCTTCGCTCCAATGGCCGACTCCGCTCTGCAACTCATCTGCGGAATCGGCTCTCAACTCGCCCGCCAAAATCACCCCAACAAGGACTTCCTCGTCAAGTCCCTCCGCGTAAGCCCATTTCGCCTCCTCTCACTCGCTTACGCACCCACATCTGCATCGTGATTTCATTGCCTTCCGTTTGTTCAATTTTTTTTTTGTTGAGTTTAAGGAAAACGGCGAGCAGGAGTTGATAGAACAGTCTTTTGATTGTAGAATGTTGTTGCTTTAATTCTTTTGTTGGTTAACCATTGAATCCACGGTTACTGGTTTTGCTTGCACTGTCTGTTAGTTGAATGTGGGGTTGACGAGTTGAACTGGAGCTCAATGTGTCCCAATACTAGTCAATTTTCTATTATAACTACTGACGTTTTACTGTCACCAAAACTGGTCTAGGTGTTGATAGCAAGTTGTAGCTGATAATGGGGAACTTGTGCTTATTTTGTTTTGTTTTGGGTAAACTTATGTGCAAGTGGGTTCGAATGATATTGTCTATGTTTGGCTTTATGTTTATGGTGCGTGTCCTTGTTTTTGAGTGGCTAGTTTAGGGCTATAGTGCAGAAGCTCATGGAATGCCAATTTGATAGCTCTTGAACAGCAGGGTTTCGAAAGATGAGTTTTATTTATATCTTAGAATAATATAATCCTTTTACGTGTCACATGGAGTCGTTTCTAGGTGATGGTGTTGATGCTCACTCTTTAGTGTATCCTTTACGTCTCTTTTTCCTGCTGAGTTTTGCTTTTAGTCGGAAGTGCTCATTTAGTAACTGAGTGACAGCTGAATGTGCTATTTCCCCTATTGCGTTACTTCCTTTGGTGCACGTCAAATTCATTTATATGCTAGTGTCAGGGATCTGAGAGACATCTGATGTTATTGGTTCAGATGCAGCACATTCCTTCTTTTTGGTTTTTTGATATGCTACAATTTTGTCATGAGTAGACTCACGTGTCACTGGTTCTGTTTTTCTGTTAATTTCATTGCAGCAAGCAGCCAATGCTTTGTCACAGTTAAAGCAGCCTGCATCTTCTGAAGGTTCCAGAAAGTTAGAAGCTGCCATTAAGCCCTTTTGTAAACCCATCCTAGACTCTCGCATACTTCATCATAAAGATAAAGATGTTAAACTTCTAGTGGCCATTTGTGTCAGCGAAATTTTTAGGGTCTTGGCACCAGAACCACCTTTTGGACAGAAATATCGGGTAACTTACTATAGCATATATGCTATTTACTTCTATGTCCTTTTGGCAAGTTTCACATGCATCTTGCTGCATACTAATAATGCAAACATGTATAACTGCAGGACATTTTTAAACTTCTTCTCAGTGTGTTTGGGGAGCTAGCTGATACAACAAGTACTTTGTTTTCGAAGAGGGTTAAAATATTACAGATTATTGCACGATGTAGATGCTGTGTGATCATGCTTGATTGTGACTGTGACGATCTTGTTATTGAACTCTTCAAGATTTTCTTTTCTGTTGTGAGGTTAGGCCTTGCTTGCTCTTCATATCTTAAGCGTTCTTCTGTGCGTGGCATCTAAATGGACATCCTATTTGATTTGTAACTTTATTTGTTATTGATTGTGCTGGTCGCCAAAGAAATATAAGCCTTTAATTGAAAATGTTCCCATTATCTTCCATAGTTTGGTGATTTAAGGAATTAGTCATGACTCATAAGAAACTGTTTTCACGGTGGACCTGGAAATTCCCCTGTAATCTTCTCTGGAAAGCAGTATGTTCTTTTCAAGAGACAAAGTTGTGATCCCCATTTTGAAAATGTGTGATGTCCTAGACAAATGTTGTAAAATAAACCATTTTCTTGAAAAATGAATGTTAAATCAGATAAATAAGTTGTTTATGAAAATCATAATTTTTGGTTTTAAGCTTTTCCTTACACACTTTTATGTCTTAACTTTAGGTGCCGCTTTATTATGGCCACCGAATTGTACATTATTTTATTTATTGACTACTCAAATTAGTTTATTATTCAATTTCAATTTGATTAAGCCGTGCAGTCATAACATTTTATTTATTTCTTTACAGTGAACAACATCAGCAGAGTTTGGTTAATGATATGTTGTCTGTAATGTCACACATTCTGAATGAGGAAGCTTCTCAGCCACTTCTGGATGTGATATTGCAAAACCTTGTAAATGATGGAAATGTAAGTGCTGGTAGAATGACTTTAATTTTGTCTTTCATATTATCTGTTGCAACCCTTAAGAAAGTGGCCGAGGCATTGTTTTGTGTAGAAAATATGTAATTCCTGTTGGTAGCATTCTAGAACGCTTCATCCTAGGACTTTGGTCACGCTTAAATTTGGAAACACTCTGAAACATTAGGTCGACAGGGAAGCAGATATGGTGATTATATATATGCATGACTTCACACAACTGTTCTAACAATGTTAATATGTTAGCATGAAGGTTTGTCTGCGTATGGATGGGGCTTGCACAGCCATGTATCTGAATTTATTCTGGGGAACTGAGAATTGTCGTAAATTTAAATTCATGGATAAGTAGGCTATATATGATTGGGCAAATCTCATTTGTGCAGCCAAGAACGAAAGTTTAATTGTTATCTTTCTTAAATCTTAAACTATTGTTTTGGCTGTGGCCCCCATATCTTCTTAATTTCTTGGTTGAATCATCAAATGAAGCACGTGTATGACATGAATATGCAATATGTGATACATTAGTATAGCAGTATTTTTTTTTTCCAGCAATAGTATAACAAATCTTCTGTCTTAATAATGCAATGTTATATGTTATTATTTATTCAGTATTTTTATCTAATATATATCTATATCCTTAACAACTCATTGATACCAAGTCATAGAGTTCCAGGAAACATAGCAGACTAAGTCATTTTAAAACCATTAACATTGATGGTAACATTAAAATCCCCAATAATAATGTTGGCCTTGGAATCAGATTTGAGAAATCCTTGGCTAAGAGTTCGTTATTGGTAGAGGTGAACTACTCATGTGTGACATCTATCCATTTTGGGTAGTTGTATGTTATCTTTCAGTATGCCTTTTGAAAAGCTTCAATTATGGGCATAAAGTTCTCCCCCTCCTTATGTTGTTTACACTTTACAGGTCTAACTGTATTTAATGAATCCTTCTGTATCTTGCACCTAACACAAGCTCTTAAAACATATCCATATAACTAGGAATGATATTTGCTTAAGGTTCACAAGGTAATTAAAGCTGGCTCCAATACATGAGGGAGGGTATTTGCTCTTCAACTTAAGCCTTTGGGTTGCCCCCTTTAGAATGGATGGCTCATTTAGATGTTGGTTTTGCTGGATCCTTGGCCGGCCAATATCTCTTGATAATGCCTGAGTAGATTTCATTTCAGCAAATTAATCTCTCTTCTTCGCTCATGCTATACCACTCAAAGAAGCTCTCTAACTCAACCAACCATTCTAGTGAAGTCCCTCAATTATCGACCATTGTGAAACTGTACTTCGACCATAATCTTCCTAGCAATGCTAATGATGGTACGAACAAGGTTCAGGGGAAGCCGGGAATGCCTATCGAACCGAAGCAGCTGGTATTAGCTGTGGACTCTCTATAAACTGGGAACAAGTAGCATTTTCCTATAAAGCCTCAATTTCATCGTTATCATTTTCCATGTTTCTTGATTCAGTGATTTAGAAGGGCTTGTTAGGTAGAGCCCTCGTAGCAGGCCTAGAGGTGAAACTGATTCTAATGGCATGAACACCTAACATTGCATTCTTGTAGTGGGCGAGATACCCTAAGCTAATCACACGATAACTGTATGCATTTTTATTTTTCTTTGGGTCAAAATTTATTTTTGTAATAGTGTAGACAAATATTTCAACCAAAGGCCTAACTATCTGTTTGGTAAGATAAATTTTAAAACTGTACTAAAAAAAACAGTGAAATAAAAATATGAAAAATGGCAAAAAAAGTGGTTGAAGTATTGTCAGGAGATCCACACAACTAGAATCGGGATTGGCTTACATTTTCTTATCTCTTACAAAATTGTAAATTTCACTTCTAACAGAACTAATCGAAAGTCCTATAAACATTTTGGGAGACAACTTCCAATAAGATATCTATCCCCCATATCATGCACTAATTAAAGAATATTGAGTTGACTTACTAGTTTATTTATTTATTTATTTTTCTCTCTTTCATTTATTTTCTTCCACCCGAATTCAGTATTTTAGTTATTTTTAAATTTAAGCAAGTAGAATGCTTGTTGTCCCTTTGCTAGTCTCTTATTCGAAGAGATTCATTTATTGCCTTTTAAGCTTGAGAAGGGATGTTGGATGACCTATGACAATGCTGATCTCATCTGAATATCCTTCTAATGATTTATTACATAGTTGTTTGAGCCTTGTTCCCCCTGCAGCAAAGGCCTTTAGGTGTCCATGCCAGCCATTTTGGGGTTCCCTCTGGTGCATCATCCAATCTAATTGGGAAGACCATTTATAAACAGAAACAAATCAAGAAAAACCGATACCATTTTCTAATCATACTCAAGTTTAATGCACTTGTTTTTAAAATTACAATATATTTTCTATAACAAGCGTGATACTCCTTGAAAAGCCCATTGATTATATCTGAAGAGTGTAGAAGTATAATCTTAGTAATTGCTGTGGACAGATAAGATGTGTTTCCATTTGGTGAATATTTTTTCTAGTTATTTTATAAACTTTCCCTTGTTAGCCTACTTTGCGGAGAAACCTTAATGCATTATTTTTTCTATTTTATTTCATATCAACGGTAAGATTTCTGCCTTTTGACCTTGAGTTCATGGGTGTGATTCGGGGAAACAACCTCTTTGCAAAAGCAAGGGGAAAGCTACATATGTAACTGGCCATCCCTAGATCCCACAATGGTGAAAGCCTCGTGCACTGGGCTGGTCTCTTTTATTTTGTGTCAAGCCTTTCTGTGTGCTTAGTTTGGCTCGTTTTTGGGAGAACAGGTTGTTTATTGTTTTCTCTATGCAGAAAATTTAATGAATGGTACTATTACTGGTAAAAGCTATCAAAGAAGATTGACTGCTAAAATGTCTAGCGTTGAGTTTTCCCTTGTTTGTCAATTTAGATGTTTTGATTGTAAATATGTAATGTAAGAAACATATAGTCATATATTTATATGAAAAAAATCAAACGATTTATGCTTTCTCATGAGCTTTCCCATTAGCAATATTTTACTTGCTTTTGTCCTCAATTCTACTTTGTTGCCTACATTGAATACAGGGTGCTGCTGCTCGACTTGCTGTTTCTGTAATCCAGTCCTGTGCAGAAAAGCTTGAGCCAGTTGTTTGCGCATTTTTAACATCTTGTATTTTGGACAGAGATGCTGTAGTGAGCGAGCTCAAAGAATTCTACCACGAGATTATTTTTAAAATTTTCCAGTGTGCTCCTCAGATTCTTCTTGCTGTCATTCCAAACTTGATTCGAGAATTGCTGGTACTTCTTTCCTCTTCTGTTCGCTTGTTTTATTTATTATTTTTGGTTTCAATGGAGCTCCATGGACAATTGAGCTACACAACAAGGGTTGCCCTTTGGGATGTTCACTCGGTTTTCATTTCTCATATCATCTCATTTAGATGACTGTAGGTGTGTGTTGAAGACCTCATGTTTCTTGTTTTGAAATTCTTTTGCTATATTTTACAGTCAATATAGGTAACACCCTGCTTCTACTTGTAGACTGATCAGGTTGATGTCCGAATAAAAGCTGTCAATTTAATTGGAAAACTCTTTGCACTTCCCGAACACCATGTTGCTAAAAAATATCCTGATCTTTTCATGGAGTTTGTTCGGAGGTTCTCTGATAAGTCTGCAGAAGTCAGAGTTAGTGCGATGCAATGTGCTAAAGCTTGCTTTATGGTTAATCCCTCTGGGGAAAGTGAAATTCTTGGTAAGCCTTGTAATTCCTTTTATTTTTACACTATTTTCCCTTACCTTTCTGAAATGCTGCATGTTTATGATTCTAAACTCCCTAGAGTCTAATTACATAACTCATGTGTTGGGAACTTCTAAATTGATCAGCTGCCCTTGAAGGACGTCTATTAGATTTTGATGAGAAAGTGAGAATGCAGGCAGTGGTTGTTGCCTGTGATATCGCCAGGTGTAACTTTGAACTAGTTCCGCCCAAACTAATATGTCAAGCTACTGAAAGGCTTCGGGATAAGAAGGTATGTCTTCCTTGGAAATTTTTTATTATTGCAATTGAAGCCTTTTGATACTCAATCATGGTGTATGTCTATTATTTTTGCTACAGATATCGGTTAGAAAGAAGGCCCTGCAGAAATTGCTAGAGGTCTACCGAGATTATTGTAATATGTGTTCCGAAGGCCACATGGCAACAGTTGACCACCTTGAACAGATACCGTGTAAAATTTTGATGCTTTGCTATGACAAAGATTGCAAAGAGTTCAGGTTTGCCTATTAGCACCTTCTGATTTCTGAAATCAAAACATGTTTATGTTATGTGAGATGTAATCAGTATTTATACATGTTAGGTCTCAGAACATGGAGCTTGTTCTCACTGAGGACTTATTTCCAGCTCTTCTTTCAGTTGAGGAAAGAACAAGACACTGGGTCCATATTTTCTCTCTTTTCACCCCCATTCATACGAAGGCATTGAACTCTATATTATTGCAGAAACGGAGGTAATGATTCTGTATGCTATTATGCTGCAAATTTCAGGTAGAATTCTTTATGTTTCCTCACAAGTTCTGTATGCTTTCAGATTGCAAATAGAGATGCAAGTTTATTTGACTTTGCGAAAGAAAGAGAAGGTACGGTGGGCTCGATTGCTCCATGTACAGATCTAAAATTCTATATAGTTAATGAAACTACACATTCTCACTTCATTACTATCATGCTGTTTTTACTTTTTATCAGAAATGACTGGTGGATAGATATCAACTTTGATATAAATCCATGCCAAATTATTTTCAATCTTTCAATCTCTTAGTAGAGTTATTTAGTTAGAGTTCGATATCATGGTAGATATTCACATTAGAGCTGGCCATTTGGGACACGACACATGACCAGACATGAACAATCGTGTTGTGTTTGTGTAGGACCTGTCAAACACGCACAACACGATTAATGTTAAAGTATTATGGCAACGTTATTAGTTTATAGCATTGGCTAGTCACTTATTAGTTTCTTATCTGTCTCTCTTATCTAATTTGATTTCGCCTCGTCTCCTCTTTTTCATCCACGAGCTTATACTTATTGTCCAAATCTACTGCGCCTAAGGTAAGGGAGTGGAAGCAGAGAATAAGAACAATATCAAACTCCATTTCTCTTTTAGGTAAATGTGACATGAACACGACACGTCAACATGATTATTAAATTTGTTGTGTTTGTGTTCAATATTTGAACATGACTATCAAACGTGTCATGTTTGTGTTGGCCCATACAACACATTTGACCTCTAGCATGACACATTAACATGAAATTCCATCTTTAATTCACATTGCTCTTACGACACATTAACACAAATTGCCAACTATAGTTCACATTGCTCTTTTGGTTTATGCTACTATCCTACAGTAATTTATATATCCCAAAATGGTGCTCTTACACATTAACATGAATTGCCAGTTCTAATTCACATTGCTCTTTGGTTTATGCTACTATCTTACATTAATTAATATATCCCAAAAGTTAAGTACCTTTGCCGGGTGGAACCATTAATTACTGTTTCCTCTTTTACCATTTTTTGTTGTTAATTATCATACCATGTTTCCATGGTGAGGCACGTTAGTATGTTACAATTAAATTATAATAATTGGGCTACACATAATGATTTGGGATTTTCATAATTAAAGGTCAATCTTATTAGAAGGGTTTTACTTCCACCATTATATGTAGCTCATCTATTTTATAATTATTCATTGTGGGACTTTATCACCCGCTTCAACACCAAGTCAGGATTCTGATCTCATTGGCAAACTTCATTTTAGATTTAATACTATGTTCAAGCTTTTTGGCTTTATCAATTTGTCATTTTTGATCTCATTGGAATGTTGTCGTGTGACTATCTGGTTCTGCTTCTTTTATTATTCTGGTCATGTTGGGAATCTGTTGTGTAAGAGTAGTGAGTTGGTATGTAGTCACAACTTTATGCTCCTATTGCTTTATGTTAGCTCTAAATTAATGAATCATTATGATTATTCTTTGCAGGATATTGGTTCAGAAGAAATGCAAAGGAGAATAAAAGCTACATTTGTGAAATTGTCTGCATCATTTTCCGATCCTTCCAAAGCAGAAGAATGCTTGCATAAATTGAATGCCATGAAAGATAATAACATTTTCAAGTCACTAGCACAATTATTGAGTGAACAGGCAGTTACTAGTGCCCAGACTATCCGAGTGCGTTGTTTATATTTTAATTTGAAGATGCCTTGTGCCATCCATTTCCTTGGTTATATGTTGTTGTTTATGATAACTGCTGAGTATAAATAATTTTTAACCAGGAATATGGATTACTTATTTAGCTAACCAGGTAATATTGAGGGGATTTTATGGGAGTCGGGAATAATAAAATCTTGGTTTTCTGAAGCTAGTTCTGTCAGATGTGAGAATGCCACTGATAGACATTCAATTGCTTTAGGATACTATCACACTTTCCGAAAAGTATGGATTGATTCCCACATCTGCTCGCTTCATTTAATGTGTGTCTATTTCCTGTATATTTTATACACCTGATTAGTGGACTTGCTCAAATTTCTACGAATTAATGATAGTCACCCTCCATTGTGTATTGTCTCTGTTTCTGTGCTCATTCACTGCATTTATATCATGTTTTTTTTTCTTTTTTCAGGATAAATTTCTGAAAATGATTGGGGATAGACATCCACAGCTCGAGTTTCTACGATTGCTATCCTCAAAATGCATGTTTAACATTTTCAGCTCAGAGCATGTCTGCTGTATTTTAGATCATCTTTCCAGTAACAGAACGGGGAATAAGCATTTGCAGACTTCTTCTGTAAACTTTCTTCTAGTAAGAATACTATCAATTCAATGGATTTGAACAATGCCAATGCTCAGCAGTATATGATGTTATTTAATATTTTCCATCACAACACAAGTGATAGAAATAAGTAGAGAATACATATAACTAATATTATCTTTGGCCTAATAATGTAGACAGTTAATCTACAACTGAAGCACTGGTAAGTTGTCATTTATATCAACAACTTTTGAAAAGGCGAAAGTAAGATTAAAGTTAGGGTTCAGTTGGTAATGAACCAAACAAGGCAGTGCAAATTAAAAAAGAGAAGGCATGTTTTCACTGCTATAAAATCTCTTTATGCCATGATGGTTGGGGTTAGCTGCATTTGATGCATTGCTAATGTTAATTTCTGTCTTATTTGGCTGGGTCTACTTGAAATTTTGGGATTCTTTTCCCATAATATTTTAACTTATATATATAACCAAAGAATAATAATTAAAATATTAATGTAGTTTTTAATTAGTTTTGTAGGGTTTTTTGTATCTTTAATCAATCTAAATCAAATAGCAGTTTGACTCCATTAGACTGGAAAATACTGTGCTGCCTAATTATGATGAGGCTGTTGGGGGTAATTATTAAACCAATACTAAAATAGTGCTGTTTTGCACTATGGCTAAGCTGTCTCTTTGATGTGTGATTTTGATTATTTATCTGGTTTCCTCAGTTTTCTGCTTTTCTCGTATTAGAAATTTTAGAGTGAAAGATGATCTCAGAAGATTTATCTTGAATAAACTAAGCTTTTATCCATCTCACCCGAACTAGGTTATCATCAACACTTTCCCCTCACTCCTGAGAGGTGCAGAAGCGAAGTTTCTAAAGTTGCTAGAAGACAGCCATCCAGTTAATGATAAGATGATTGAAGTGTTGGCAAAAGCAGGCCCGCATATTTTTGTCAAGTTGAGGTGATTACTGCACACCTCTTTAATTTTGTCTGGCTATTTCAACTGAACTGCATTTTTGTGTGCAATAGTACTGTAAATGTTCAATGTTAATAATCCAGACATGCATGGAAATGGCTTTTTACTTTCTGCAATTAAACTTTTTTATATCACTTGAGTTAGTTCCTCTTCATTGAATTTGTGTGCAGAAGAGCTCTTATCAATTTTTGGCTGGGAAATATTTAATATAATTTTTCTATTTAATTTCCATGGTTCTTTGGAAGAAATTTGGCTGATTTAAGTTGGGGTGCAATAGGCCATTGTTCATGCCTTTCAAACCATAATAATCGATGGACTGTGGTGTTTTGATAAATTTCTGAAGTAGTTGTTCCTTTCTAGCTTTCACATATTAAGCCTAGAATTCTGGTGGCCCCCGTAGACTTGTTAAATAATATGACATTAGACACCAATCAAATGTTAAATCTTTTAGTATCTTTCCTCTTCCACCATTTTTCATTTTATCTTTAATTTGTGTACTTTACACTTTTTTATTATGAAAGACCACCAAAGAGGTGGGGGTTTGTTAGAGACCCCAACAGGACCTATTGCAAATAAAGAGTATGAAATGCAAGGAAAAGGCAGGCCCTCACAGGGGCCGTCCTAAACAAAATAAAGCTTAATAGAGGGGAGAGGCTAAACAATAGGGCCAATAAGGAAAACAATAAAAACAAACTAATAGTGTCTGCGATAACTGTGACCAATTGCATCGCAATAAGCTCCTGAATATGTTTAGGAAGGTTGAGACCGCGAGGCTAAAAAAAGAAGAAGTATGCACTTAACATTATAAATATATATTGGTGTTCCTTAGTGGTTTGGTTATGTTGCTTTGTATCATACTCTTAAAGTTGTAATTATTTTGCTTGGTTGTTGTTGGGGGTCCTTACAGTTTTCCTTGTTATTTGTTATAAAGATTTGTGAGTGTTGCTCTGTCAGCTCACCCTTTTTAAACTGTAGTGGCCTCAATGTCTTTGTTTCAGTGATGTTTATCCTTTCTTGGAGAGTATATGCATGGAGGGAACTCGTGTTCAGTCCAAACTCGCTGTTTCAGCAATTGCTGCATTGACTAGAGATTCTGAGGAATTTGTGTTCTCAGATTTGTGCAAGGTTTGTTTATTTTGACACCTGGGGTTTGATTTAAGTTTTTGTTGTTTTGACTCATTATCTAGTTATATGTTGTGGATATATTATTGCATATTATATTTTCTTTTCGATTGTGGTTTCTGTGCTTGATTTTTCCATTGACCATAGATAGATTAGATCTAATATAACTATTTCTCAAATGCCTTGCCATTATAATCTAGTTTGATGTGTGAAATCAACCTTACATGTTGCTTTTTCATCCAGGGACTTGTGAGTCATCTACACAGTGGGCATAATATTCCAACTGTTTTGCAATCATTGGGATGTATATCACAGTACTCTGTTTCAACATTTGAAGCTCAAGAAGGAGAGATCAGATCATATATATATGAAAAACTTTTCCAAGTAATTGATTTAAGCTGCTACTCGTTTCTGATTAGTTAATTAGGTTATGCTTGAACGTAGTTGATGATGTTGGGCTACTGAAATTTTCATTTACCTTGTGCATTCCAGAAACTGTTGTCTCACTGCCTTGAACTTTTGATTATTATAGGTTGAACCATCTGCTGATCTGACTTCACATGAAGATGCTTCTGGGTGCAGCAATTCTTGCAAAGTAAAGGTTGGTATGGGATAAGTGATGACTGATATGTGACTTCAAATGGTTTCAGTATGGGGAGCATATAGTGGATGGGGACTTGCAAAGAAAGTAATGGGGATTTTATAGGAAGGATCTCTGATGATTGATCTTAGGGTTTCAATGGTTTTTAATTCAAAATTTTCAAGAATTTCAGGTCTTTACTGTTACTGACTGTCGTCGTATTGGTAAAAAGAAAGAAAATAAAAATAATCCGAGATAATCCTTCCTAGTAAAGAAGGCTATTACACCCTAGTACCAGCTACCAATCATTCAACTAAAGAAATGACATCTCACATGCCTTATTAAAACTGCTGCCTCTCAGGACTAGGATTATAATTTTGGAAACTTATGGAATTTAGAAAGTTGGTTGTAAACTAAACTATATACTATAAGAAACCACCATAAAGCACACTAACCTCAAACAGCATATACAGGTAATTTAGTAGACTTTCATGGTAAAACCCTAGAGCCCACACAAGCAAAATATAGAAATTACTATCACCTAGCTCAGTTGAACATATGAAAATACTAAATAGCATGAAACTGAACCTGCAGCAGGCAAACAATTATAAAGACAACATGAAGTATTACTTCATTATGTGTAAACTATACCAAATTTTAAGTAGTCTCCATATCTTTCATCTTATGATTTCTAACCCTTAAAATTTCAAAGGTTGATTCCTGCAACCTCCATCTCACCCTGCCTTTAAAAAGCTTCATACTTGTAAGTAAAAGGAATGTAATTTCTAACCTACCTCACAGTTCAAATATAGAAACCATTCAGCTGTAAAGCACTGTAAAATAGAAAGGAATTTCTACTCCACTATAACCATTTCTGATGTCTATTGTCCTTGCTGACACCATGCATATAGTTCATTCATAATATAGATCTTCTGTCTCCTCTTTTGTGATACTTTGACAATCTAACTCTTCATTACCATCTTAAAAAACATGAGATAATGTGAGCTCTTTTTGGAAATTCGATGGTTGTAACATAAGCAAAAAATCTTAAACTAAGCTCCACTACCTCTTTTGATAGTCATAATAGTTTATATTCTGTGCTGTTTTCAATTGACAGCTTTCTTTAAGTTGGTTCTCTTCATGATTGCTCTAGCTTAATTCTAGCCCTTTGCAGATTTATGGGCTGAAAACACTTGTCAGGAGCTTTCTGCCACATAGAGGAACTCATGTCAGAAGAAAAATCAATGAATTGCTGGACATATTGTCAAAAATGCTGCAGGAGGGTGATGCTTCTATTATTATCTTACGGTATGTTTTCTATTCATAGATGAAGAATCATGGAAGTGGCTTTCTTTTCATGCTACATAGAGTCCAGTGACTAAAGTTTGAATCATCCTCATTACCGACATTGAGTAAACAACTGGAGTGTCATTTTACATTTTACATTTTTTTAAACTTCTAATTGAGTTTATCTTTGGTCAAATCAAATTAGTGAATCAAATTTTGATATATGCATGCCAAAACTTTCTTTGATTTGTCTCAAGTTTATTTGTTTTGTTGATGTAAGAGAACTTAGCATATCATAAAATTTAGCTTTTAATAACATGGATGTAGTGGTTAAACAGCTATGTGTGTTTTGTACTCACATTGTACAATTGTGTTGGAATATACAGTTCTACACTTAAGTTGCAAAGCAATCACTGATATATTGTAATATGAACAGTGACAATGGTTTGCCATGATCTCGATTCTTGTATTAGTAGAGCTAATGCGTTGGATCTGGTTAGAGACCAAAGGTTTTGAGCAAACGTTTTATGATCTTAGTATTTGCTAACATGCTCATCAATGTATGGCTAAGAGGGGTCTAATTCTTAGTTAGACTTAATGTGTGACTTTAAGTGATTGTCTATGGTGGATTTCTCCTACTTCCCCTTTGTTTCTTTCATGGGATTCTTTTCTCTATGTTTTCCACCTTTGATTAATGTTTCCTAGTAGGATAAAAAAATAATATGGAAATACCTCTTCTCGTCATACAAGATTTTAGTCTTTTGCTTTTTGTCTTTTTCCAAAAACAATTAGAATTTTCAGGGGATGAATTGACAAGAGTACTCTTACTATCATGCTAGACACTGTGTGTTCTAGTGATGAGTGCAATCATTTATCCTTCTTAAATATTTTAAATTGGATTACTCAGTATCTTGGGATTACCTTGTTTTCTTAATGAATTGGCCAAAAAAAACTATAATTTCTTTTCCCCCTTGTTTGCTTTGAATTAAGGTTTTGGCATGATTTGTTGAAGGGAAATGTTTTCTCCTTTAAAGGAAAACTGCCCTGCTATTTTCTGTGATGACTGTGGCCCTGTGTGTAAAAATTATGTTGTGTTTGTGAATCCTACTTCTCCATCGTTGAGTTATGTTTTTAATATCAGATTTCATGTGAATTTTTTTGCCTACTGAGTTTGTCTTGCGATTATTGAGTATGCAGTGAAAATGACAAGGCTCATATGAGATTAGCTGCTGCAAAATCTGTTCTCCGGCTTTCCAGAAGATGGGATTTACATATTTCTCCAGACATATTTCGCTTTACAATCTTGGTTGCAAAGGTAGGTACGATTTATATATGATTATGAAATAAAATAACTGTTTGAAACTTGGTTCATTAGCCTTATTTTCTTAGAGATTATGGATTGACAGCCTATTGCGAGTTTAACATTACAGTCCCTAAAAATGAAATGAAAGATTGAAAGGATGACTTGTAAATGTGACAGTAGTTTTAGTCAATTAGCATTATATATCTGAAGAAAATTTCTAGTCTCAGAACAGTCTTCTCCAGGAAATATGGTTATGGGCCTTATGGCTTCAATTTTTTTTCTTAGTATCTTGAATTTTGTCTGACGAGTTGTTATTATTATTATTTGATGGTATTTTGTATATGTTTTTTTTTATTTTTAAATTCCAGGACTCTTCCTTTGTTAGGAGATTATTTCTTGAGAAAACACACAAGCTATTGAAGGAGCGGATTATACCTTGTAGATATGCTTGTGCTTATGCATTGGCTGCATCAGATTGCATTGGGGATCTGCAGGATGTTGTAAGTTTGTGTTCCCAACCTATGCTGTTATCTTGTTTGTTTAGGAGGGTCTATCAAATAATGTTTTCTGACAGTACTTGTATCAGTCATATAAATATATGGCAGAATTTATCAAGGAATATAGTAGAGAAGCTCGAATTCGCCAAACATCTGCAGAGAATGGAGGATCATTGACGGATTACCCAGCATATATTGTGGTATTCTTGGTCCACGTTCTTGCTCATGACACTAGCTTCCCATCTGAAGACTGTCAGGATGAAGAAGTATATGCTCAGTTTTGCAGGTAAATGTGCCTCTGAAATCTGCTCTTTATCATAGCTGAGACTAAAGTTTGCTTTGAATTTGGTTGTGCTAATGGAGCCTTTTTTTTCCCTTTTCAGTCCACTTTTTATTTTCTTGCAGGTATTAGTGAATCCTAGTATTGTTGATGGCAACATAGATGTTGTGAATGATGCTATCATGCATTTACTTAGTATTTTTCGTGCTATTAGAAAGGCTGAAGATGCTGTTAATGTCCAGAAAACTCGTGTAAGTATTACATCACCTGGACAATGTTTATTCCCTCTTGATCCTTATACACACCATATTTGATACAAAAAGTGTGTTTCATACAACACAGAACCTCCACATTCTAGCAGACATTGGAATCTCTGTTATTAGTGCTCTAAATCATAGGGGCATCTCCGTGCATGCTCCTGCTCTGATTCTGCTGCCTTCGTCGTTGTATAAGATAGGTCTTGCCAAGATTAGCAACGAGGCAAGTTCTCAGAAAATTATTGTGTTACATGTAAACCATTCAATTATGTTCTAATTTGTTCGTTTTGTGCAGGCTAATGTTGAAGGTTTGACTCGGTTCAACTTTTATGGTAGCTTTATAACTAAAATCGTTCATATTGTAAAATCTCCGAACTCTCTGGTACGCCTGGAAAGTGTTTAGTGTTGTGCTTAATGTTTTTATCATTCTGTTATCTACTGACATTATGTTATTTTTAATGGGATCCTGCTTGTCTCAGCCTATTGCCACTCTTCCTAAATGTGGTCAGAAGTTTCCAGATGATAGCATGCAGTCAGATGGCATCAAGTACCCTATGAATCCATCACGCAAGCGAGGTTTTCTGTCACTGACTGGGGCAACCAAAACCCAAAAGAATATCAGGCTGGGAAACAGTACGAAACATAGGCAAAACCAAATTGTCTCTCTAAGTGATCCTGGTATTATTAATCAGAAGAATACTGTAGTTCACAACATAAGTGCTGCATCTGAAAATTCTGATCCACATCTTGAGCAAGAACAACTTCTAGCTTCTTGTACTTCTGTAACCACAAAACCCTCTCTGACTAAGTCAAAAGTTGCAACAAAAAATTCTGGTTCTCTGAAAGAAAGTCTCAAGGTAGGTATTAGTATTTTTTCTGCTGAAGCTTCTACATATTCCAGATCTAATCTCAAAGGATTTTTTTGCCCAGAGGCAAGCATGGATTCTAAAAGAGACTGCTCTTGGTATTTGTTGGTACTTTTTATGCATTTTGGTGTCTTAATCAAATTTTAAAAATTACTCAGGAAATTAGTAATAAGAAGGAAGCGTTAATTGGGCAGCAGATCGCATCAGTGTCTCCAGCTGATGAATCGTAAGGGATTTATTTTTGCGTAAGAAAAGTTCTTGATCATCTTTAATAACCATTCGGTATAACACTGTCACTGATTGCTTGTTGCCAGCTGTTTAGGCACTGCTGATGGCTCTAGTTCTCAAAACAATACGCACAAGGTAAATGCAAATTTTACACTTTTTCAGATAGAATTTTCTCTAGCAATCATGAACAATGATGGAAATTTGGATTGATGTGTCTGTATATGTATACGCACTTTCCGTTGGATATATTTGGTTTCATGTTGTTTCTAATTTCACAATTGAACCTATGCTCCTCACATTTTGATCTCATCCTGATTATTTTATGTTGGCTTGTTTCCTTGTTAGGATGTTGTATTTGCGGAAGAGCCAAACACCTCTCTTTTACAGCAAAGGTGGGTTGTTAATATATAATCTGACCATATATGCTGTTATATAACCACTTATATTAGCATAAGATATTGCTTTTGGGTTATTGGAATGTGAATACTGTTAAAAAAAACCGTCTGTATGATACGTCATGAATCACTATTCTAGTCTCCTACGTTTCAAGGTTTGCAAATCTGTTCATATATATTGTTGAAGCTTCCAAGTTCTTACCTCAGTAAGGTGTGTGTCTGTCGTTTATCATAAATAGGCTATCTTATGGCTTTTTGCAGTGAACCTGGATCACATTTTTCTCTAAGTAGTCTCGAGGGAAGTGTTGATACATTTGGAGATGATGCTCCGCAGCAACGAAATACCTTATCCAATAACCATGGGAAGATGCCTAAAAGAATTCCATTGCCAGGTAAGTCTGAGCTCATTTGATTAGATTGCATTTACTTGAGCTGTGTTTGGGACTGAAATATCCGACCTCCAAGCAATTTCCATAATGGTTTTGTAATTTCTGGATGCAGTGAAGGAGAAAAAGAGACAGAAAGCTTCTGTAGATACATTGAGATCAGAGCTTACAAATGGGAATGAAAATGCTGTTAGCTTTCTTCTTTACCCCTCCTTATAATGAATCATATAGTCTTTCTATTGAAAAATTAACCACGTAACAAAAATTTGGAGACTTGGATGTGAATATTTCACAAACTAAGGCTTTCAATCTATTTATATTTCTTGTTCTGTTTTGTTGATATTGGAGCATGTTGCATCAATTTTTGTTATAACAAGGCAGTAAAGAATCATTATATTGTCGAAAAGAAGAGGTAGAATAAAAATGGAAGAAAGTAATTTTTGTCCATTTGTCTCTCCGGTTTATTAGTCCATGGAATTCGTTATTTTTAGTATAGGCGTATAGCTTATATTTCAGAATTAAAAGGGAAACTATTTTAAGATATAAAGCTATGATTTTGCTTAGAGAAGAAGGGAATAATAATAATGGTAGAGTATTATATGTTTAATGATCTATGACTCTTCAAGTGGATATATAATACAGATAATCCAAATCTGCCTCTTTTTAGTGTAAGCATTGCAAGGAAAATGTTTTCTAGAAAATCACTTATCTACAGAATGTAGAAACTATTTTCCTTGTGGGAAATTCATTGAATGTTTTGCAAAAACTCTGGAAAAAACTTCCCCCCCGATTAGTAACTCGTACATTTCATTTTTGTTTATCTAAACTTCCTTGGTGCACCAACTCTCTACACTTCCTACGACATAAATTTGGAAGTTGAAATTATCATCATTATCATTCTAGTAGTACTTTTTGCTTGAATCTTTGTAAGTTGAGAGTTTGTTTGCCATGGGCAGGTTGTTCGAAGAAGTCAGCGGCAGCGGCGGAATGCTTAGATTTCTATGGTATTGCATGTAGCCTAGCCACCCTCCATTGTGCAATGAAATATATTTAACCTTTGTACATTGTAGTATGTGTCTATCTATTCTATTTGACAAAATAGAATCCTCCCTCCTGTCATTTGTAAATAATTCAAGCAAATCCTTGCCACTAATTTCTCTGATGAGCTTTGAAGATTTTTATGTAAATAAAAAAGAAAGTGAAATGGATTTGGTTTACAGAATGGAGAGTTGCAATTCAACCACTCGAAGTTGAAACTCTATATACTCATTTTGCTGTTATTCATAGGCTTGTCCAATAAGCTATGGCATTGGCACAACCATAAACATTTATTTGCAGTTTCAAAACAGAGCATGTGGTGTTGCTGTTAATAAAAATTTGGGTAATTATACAAACCTTATTTGTTATCTAAACATGTTATTATACTCTTCGTTTAATTTGTAATAATTTGAATTTGTGAAGAAAACTGAAGCCTTTCACATGGTATTTTCTTTTCATTCTCTCTTAAGAATGAAAAAACACATACGAATCACATGCTAAATATTATAACTCGTGAAATACTACTGACTTCTTTTTTAACAAATTCAAATAGATATCATTATTATAAAGTTAATCTTAATTACTATCTTTGTTTCGGAGAGAGATGCGATTGAGAGATAACAAACAAAAAAAGAAAAAGTGGTCTGGCTTAGCATGGAGAGTAAAATCTCTAGGGTTTTTATGAGAT
>JAYMTA010001047.1:0-22157 GCA_036897625.1 Pelargonium cotyledonis
ATTCAAGTTTTTCAATGAAATGTCACCACTTCATTAATGGCTTAGCCTAAGCCAAAAATTAATTGGTTTAGACTCCTCTTTTCATATATATATAGAATAAAATGTATATCAGTTGCAATTTAACAAAGTCAATAAGGTGATGACATCTCATTTAAAATCACTTATATCCACCCAAGTAAATTTGTAAGAACGGAATAACACGTTCGAATCCATAATTTTAAATGATATGTCATTACCATATTAGTTTAACTTTTATATATATATTATTGCAAACCATTATTTATATAAGAATAAAATGATCATCAATAGACTAAAATAACAACCATATTAATTTTGAGTGAGTGACTTTTAAAACAACATAATTTTAAATTAATATTTAAAATTCTAAAATAGTATCTTTTCACCAACTCAAAATAACGTCAATTGATACATATTATAATATTTTAAATGATACATTGACTTATTTTAATTAATATTGTATGAGTTACTTTTCCAAGTTGTATCCATAAATATATATATAGCCTATAACAATGACATCAAGTCATTGGGAGTATGAAAACAAAAATAAATTATTAATTAATAAGTAATAAAAAAAGAAGGCATTGGTAATAGCAATTAGCATATAAAAAGTGGAGAAAAGGAAGTGAGTGACGTTTCTATAGAGTATAGGTAGATACCTCTGCCTTTTGTTGAGTTTGGTGGGCGCCTCTTTGTTAGTTCTCTCTATGGCACAGACTTTAAGGCCACAAAGTCTGCTTTGTGTTAGGCTCGCTCTTTCACGTGTTTAGGTCATCCGTTTTCACACAAACACGCGTTACATTTTATTACCATTTTCATCTGCCCATATGAAATTACTATCTTACCCCCTTATCATATAACCACTTCATTTTGTAGTACACAATGTCAAATAGTGAGTTACATATAAACACCTCTAATGCTAATGAGTTACAAGAGTAGAAAATAGAAAAAATTACATGTACCTATTCAAAACTTTACATTTTTTTGCACATACATTCTCTGAAGTTTAGTTTGTAACTATTAGCTATCCTGAAGTATGTCAGATAACTTTCCGTCCACTATTTCCGTAAAAGTTAACGAAATATTCTAAAAATTCAACCATGTGCCCAACACATGACCAAAATTGTCCTTCACTATTCTACCATTCTTCATCAATGACACGTTCATCATGTTCCGTCGGAAAATTTATAATTTCGCCGGAAACTCCAAAGTTTTGCCGGAAAATTTGAAGTTTCTGGCAAGTTTTTTTTTTTTGTACATTTTGTTTCAAAAGTGGAATTTCAAACAATTTTTTTTTTCATATCAGCTAAATCTAATCAAGACTCATCAAGAGTTTAATTTTTCTAATAACATATTTGTAAATCTACAGTACAAAAAAAATCCAAAAAGAACAAGTCTAAAACCCTCAATCCCCAAATCAAACACTTAAGCCCCCCAATTAAATCAAAACCCTAAAAATTTTAGAAACCCTCGTGTTTCACTGTCAGATCTGGACAATAGTTGGAGTTGAGATGAAGCCCAGATCTCACGACGATGGAGTCAGCTGCTAGGGTCACGACCTCTAACTCTGATCGACGGTGCTGACCAGATCTATTCAGCTCGACAAATACGACCTCAACATCGGCATATGGAGGAGATCGACCACGACATATGGCTCAACAAGATCGGCATGGACGCCATAGGAGGTGGCCGAAGAAGAGCTGCAAAGCCGGGGATTCACGGCCACGCCGGCAAAACTTCATATGTATTTTTCTTTTCTTTCTTTTTTCTTTTATTTATTGATAATGGTCTGCTTGGTTGTGAGATTTTATTTTGGTAGATGGTATTTAAGTCATTTTAACACAATGGATGGAGTTTTGGATGGAAAAAGGGACGAAAATTTATCTGACATACTTTAGGGTAGCCAATAGCTCGAAACTAAACTTCAGGATAGGTATGTGTAATTTTTCCTAGAAACTATGTCAAATAGTGAGACTTAATATTGGGCTTGAAGCTCATCATTCTACTTAATGTTTAGGAGAAATTGCAGATGACATCCCTAAGCTAAACACATTTTACACATAACACCTCTGAAGTCTTAAGTATGGCATACTTAATTATATTTATTAAGAAAAATGAAAAATTGGGGTAATTTAGTCCTTTAACGGAGTTACTAGCGGATACTAATCTGCATACTTTAAAGTAATCGAAAGTTACAAAAAATACTTCATGAGTGTCATCTGCAATTTTCCATAATGTTTATCATCTTTATCAAATGGACAGTAAGACTTTTAAGAGCGTCTTATCATTTACAAATGAGATTCTCTTACTACGTATCTGAATAACCTATTAAAACTTCTATTTGAAACAATAAATAATTAAGGTGATTACCAAAATTACTCACAAGTATTATCTACTAATAATTATTTCTCTTACAAAAATAATTTATGACATTTAACACTTTTAAGTATACACTTCATTTCATTAGTTAGATTCAATAAAAAATATCTCTCTCTCGTCACGTGCAAGACGTGCGCTCTAATACATATAAAATGCTAGGTTTACACGTAAGAATCATGTTTTTCTTCCGTTTTTTTTTTCTCTACCAATCACCATTGCTGGTCTTACTAGTGGCGTGCAGAGTATTAACTAAATTGATTCTCGGGTTGGTATCTCCTTTTTCTCTGCAGATCTAGATGTGTGTAGAGTAAACGTGGACGGTGGCGGTGGCGTGTAGGCGGGAGATCTGCAAGTTGTTGGCGGAGCGCAAACAGATCTGGTATATAAGATCCTAGATCTCTCACAAATTTAATTGAGTTTTGACTAAATTAGGGTTCTACCCATCCAGATCTCTCGTCCTTCCGTGAATGAGGTTGTTGTCTTTGTTGTTGGGCGATGTTAAAGTGGCATTCTAGATCTAGTTCGAGTGGCTTTGAATTAAGTGTGAAGGTACTTTCATGCAATTTTTACTCTTTCTTGATTAGATTGACTATGGTATGTTTTTTTTTCTTTCATATTGAACTAAATTTGGATTGAATTTTCTATGATTATGTTGATTTTGAGTTGACTTGAGTTTCATTCAATTTAGATTTAATTTTGGGTTAATTTGGTTACATTTAAATCAATTTTGAGTGAATTATGGTTGTTTTTTTTATTTTATTTGTGTTTATGTATGAAGCTTGGTCAAAATTGTAGATGTTTCAAAATATGGATGGCAAACTAATCTAAATCTGGCGGAGACCCGTTGTCTATGACCCAAACGGGGCACGAATCAAAGGGTAGGGTTAGAGCAATAAAAAAGTCCTCAATAGGGGAACGGGGCAGGGATGGGATAACTATAACTCGTGCTGCCCCGAATCCAATGTATTAAATAAATTATATAAAAATTATTTTTATTTTAGTACTTAATACAAATAATATTTTGAAGTTGTATGTTACTAATATTTTATTTAAAAATATTGAAAAAACAAAAATTATATTTTTTTTAAGAATTTTTGTACATTAAATTATATAGAATTAAAAAAAACGGTGCAGGTTACAAGGCACGGGGAATTCTCGTCCCTGTAAGAGTAATAATAGGGCAGGGATAAGATTCCCAAACGGGGCTCGGGGCGGGGACAGGATCCCAAAACCTGCCTCGTTGTCATCCCTACTTCAAGACTCTAAAATCATATGCTCAAAAGTCTCCACTACCGTGTTAGAAGCAATTCTTTTTGACAAATAATTCAGTTAAATTAAAATTTTCAAGAAATATCTCTGTATATGATATTTGGACGGTAGAAAACAAATTATGACTACTAATGTTTATTTCATGACTATATTTTCTATATAAAAGATATTCTCTTTAGAGGTGACAAAATTTCAGGTAGGGATCGACTTGATGAATCAGAACCCTAACCCAATCTTCTAGAGTTGGTTAAGTTAGGATTGAGTGTCAGATTTAAGGCATAAAACGCATTGTTTCTTGCGGACATACCATACATGTATTTTTTAACTCCTCCAACCCGAACCCAATTTTTACTGGCTTGATAATTTCAAACCCGTACCCGCTAAAATACCGGTTGAGTATCGGGTGCCTGAAGAATCAGGTCTTTTTGCCAATTCTAATTCTCTTGTAATTTTTATATAGTTAAATTCTATCTTATTTCTATGGCTGTTATTTGAATAACTCATGATTTTGGTCTGCTTATTAAATGATATGCTTTTTAGAACCTGTCTCAAGCTGACATATTAAGGATATTAATAGCTAACAAAACTAAAACCACTTAAATATTATATTCACAAAATCACATTTCATGTCTTCAGTTATTGACTCAACCATTAACTCTAATTTAAAGATATAATCTGCTTCCAAAGAAACACAAAACACATTTAGTTGCAAGGCATTTACTCCCTTTAATTTGACTAAAACAAGAAATGTTACTGCCAAAAAAAAAAAAAAAAACACTACAGTGAATAATGAATTCTTATTAATTTTGATATGACAGATAAAAAAAATAAAACCAAAATGGATTTTTTACCGGATAAATTAAAGCCCAAAATAGACAATAACTGTATTTTGAGTATCAATTAAGGACAGCCCTACCTACAGTATAAATAGAAGTGCACAAAAATGTATTTATTTTTTAATTTTCTTTTTATAATAGTATTGATCTTTCGGTCTGGGCTCATTCCTTTTTTTCCAACTCTTTCTCTCTCCTCTTTCTCTCTCTAAACTCACCTGTAAACTGACTAGAGGTTGGTCTTCGGCATTGACTCGTCCCGCGGCACCGAGTCTCCTGCAGCTCGACTCGCCGGCGGATCGGTGAGCTAAGCCAGAAACAGAGCTAGTTCCATTTTTGGGTTTCCATTTTTTTTTCTCCTTGAATCACCAAAAAGTTGTGTTTTTTATTTTCCTTCTATATGCAGAGATTGCAGAAGATTTTTCATTTTTTGTGATTCTGTGTATGGCAATTTTGGAGAGTGATAAAGAAGCAATAAATCAGTTAATTTTATGCACATTCTAGGAGGTATGTTGAATGGGATATTTTACACATTTTATGGTTTGAGCTTTATTGTGTTTTTAATTTTATTACCAGAAATGATAAAAAAGCTGGACTCTGGGTGTATGATTTTCAGCATTTAAGTAAAAGATGCTGTTGTGGGTTACTATTTGGAGAATTTTTAGGTTGATTTTTTTTATAATTTGATTCAGGTTTTGTAGGTAGAGAGACTTGGAAATGTTTTCTGGGTTGAGCAGTTGATTTCATGAAATGGCAGAAGAAGAAATAGAGATTAGAAAGAGGTGAATTCAGAATTTTGGGCATTTCCAGGAGTTGACAGCTGAGAAATTAGAGTGATTTTGGGGAGAGGCTATCGAGGGGAGGAAGATTGGCTGCTTAGGCGGCATGAATCCAATGAATTTTGGGGGGGGATTTGGTCAATTCACAGATGAGAGGGTGAATCCAACAAGAGCAAATTGGACGCCACTCACGCCGGAGAAGCAGTTTCCGAGATCTAATGCGGTAAACCCATCCCCGGCTGAATGGCAGCAGCTTTCAGGAATGTATGGTTCGTATATACAAGAGAATTCAAATTTTAGCGGGGGAGCTCAGAATTTCATGAATTCAGTAGAGGGGGGTCAAAATGTGGGGTACTATGGTTGCAATGGAGATTTGGGAGATAGAAACAAGGTGCTCAACAATATTGCCGGGTCCTATGCACAAGCATTCAACGAGGAAAGAGCTACTCAGAGTAACAACATTCCCGTGTCCTATGCACAAGGATTCAACGTGGAAAGAGCTACTCAGAGTAACGACATTCCCAGGTCCTATGCACAAGCATTCAACGTGGAAAGAGCTACTCAGAGTAACAACATTTCTGGGTCCTATGCACAAGCATTCAACATTGAAAGAGCTAGTCAGAATAATAACATTGCTAACCTCGCGGCGATGAGAAATGCAGCAGCTTTCATGACCCGGGCGAAGAATACTCAAAGAGGTCCTACCATGGTGAATGCGCCTCCTATTCCCGACCTGTATTCTCAAGTTGACAGCACTAGGAGAATACCAAATGCGGGTACCTCAGCGCTTGCTGATTTGAATCACTGGTCGAGCTCAAACCAACTGGGGACCTGCAACAGCTTATCAGATATCCAACGTAAGTCATGAAACTCGTATTTATCTAATAACAGCATATGCATTTTTATAGTTCTATATAATCACATTTTCTAGATGCATTTGTCATGATATGGCAATGAATCAATATGCAGTTCACATTCTAACTCTAGTTTGAATGTCCTATCTACTACTGTTCAATCGGTTAAAGAAATAATTAGGAGACAATCTGTTGATGCTTTTGACTAAATATGGCAAGGAATATTATGCCAGCCATGTAAAACGTAGTTGTCCCCAAACTGACTATGATAATTCACTACAGATGAATTGATATAAGAATCAATCAGGAGATGCTTATTATATGGTATTGCAATGAATCAGTTCAATATACTAGCCATCATGTAATGTGTAATCGTCATCAAACTAGTTCTGAAAATTCATTATAGATAAGAATGCAGGATTAGAACACACACACACATATGTGTGTGTGTGTGTGTCTGTTACTTATGACATGGATGGAATGAGAAAACACCGAAAACACAATATTGTGCAATCATTTTTTTCATAGGATTTTCAGCAATCCCTGCTCGTTTAAATTTATTCTGCATTAATTAATGTTCTGCAAACATCTATTGAAAAATATTTTCCAGCAGATGGATTCCATGTACCTGGCAGACCCGACTATAATCTGAACCTACCACCAAGAACAGAGATAGAAGTCAGCACCAGAATAGGCAACTCAGCCCAAATCCCAGCAGTTGAACAGAATGAGGGCAATAAATTTCAGAACAGCCAGCTTTCAGCTGTATTCAATTTATTGATCGGTGAAAGTTCGAGTAAGGGAAAAGATCATGAGATTGTCCCAGCCACAGAAAATGAAGAAAGTAGTCACCATTGCAATGAACTGCAGAACATTGTGGACTCATCATCCTCCGTCATTTCCACACCTTTCAAGGAAAACAAAGATTCTGAGAAAGTGAGTGATCAAGACATTGATCTGAACAGAACACCCCAGCTGAAAGCACCCAAACGGAGAAAAATCCGGCCCAAAGTGGTCGTAGAAGGGAAGCCAAAAAGAGTCCCAAAATCTGCAGGGCATAATATGGATTCCACCTCCAAGGAGAGTCCAGTTGCAAAGAGAAAATATGTTCGCAAGAATGGCCTGAAAGAACCAGGGTCCCAACAGGGAGATATTATTAACTCTCCAACACCTCCAACCCCAATTAATGCGGATTCCAACCAGAAAACTGGGAAGAGGAAATATGTGCGCAAGAAAGGAGTGACAGAGTCAACGGTGCAAAAGGCAGATACTGTGGGTAATGATACAGATCCTAATGCTGGAACTGCTGCAAACTCATGCAGGAGAGGTCTGATTTTTGACTTGGAAGAGAGCAGCAACAGAGACCAAAGCACAACAAGTGGTGGGAAGGAAGCACAGCAGATTATGAGACCTTTTAATTTAAATTTAGACGCTCAGAATACAGAATTGTATTCTGGAACTAACAGTTCATTTGGGGCAAGATCCACCAAACAGATCAGCCAGCAGGATGGGAAAACAGGAACAAGTAGTGCTACTCCATCCATGGATAATATACTAACCAACTACATTTCACTGTCGGAAAGGCGGGCAGCTGGAGCTCCCCAAGCTTCCATGGACAGCCTGCGTGTAGAAAATGCAAATGTCTGCTCAAGAGATATAGATGTGGGAAATGCTGGTCCATGGCAAAGGAGAAGCACATGTGGGTTTACTCCCAGACAGCAAAAGATATATGCAGAAGGAATAGGTCAAATTGTCTTCCAAGCCAAAACTAATGAGAACATTGAGGCAACCAGACAACTCATGTCTCAGAGTAGGCCCCAACAAGTACTTGAATCTTTTTCCCACTCCATTGAATCGAGGGGATCCAAGAGAGGATACCAACATATGCTTCAGCAAGGAGAATGTTATAGAATGAGCAGCAACTCAAGCCCAGAATTGTCAGATAACCACAAGAAAAAGATGTTCGAAAATGGCCTTCTTATGAGCAACTATGGCATGCCTTTTGCCAAGGTAGTTGAAGACATTTCAACAGAAGCCAACACAGGATGCATCAATGAAGTTCGTGCCAACTGTTTTACATCACAGATACCCCATGAAATTCTGAATTCCCGCTTCAGAAATTGCAACTCCCCAAAGGAACCAACTTGTGTGGCGTACTTTCTTGGTGACTTTCACACTCACCATGTGGCTTCCCGGCATAGTTTGCCTCACCAACCAACACCTGAAAAGCATTCATATAAAGACACAATGGGAGAAACCAGGGGAGTGACACAGGTCCAGCACTTACCATCCCAATCCGCAATTGCGAACCATAATCGACTCCCACCCGCTCCTTCCAAAATAGCCTATGTACCAGAAAAGAAACAGGCTAATAGAACTTACCAGGTCACTGCTCCGGCAAAGAAGCAGACTGCTGTACGTGCCTCATCAAATTCAGCTATAACCCTGCAGGATAGGGGTCTACAAGAACAGAAGAGCGTACTGATGAAGCATTTATCCAGGCAATCACAAGGTACATTCCATGTTAAGA
Organism: Pelargonium cotyledonis; assembly: GCA_036897625.1. Classification (NCBI taxonomy): domain Eukaryota; kingdom Viridiplantae; phylum Streptophyta; class Magnoliopsida; order Geraniales; family Geraniaceae; genus Pelargonium; species Pelargonium cotyledonis. The sequence goes on from JAYMTA010001047.1 coordinate 8,663, forward strand.
GACCTTTATGAACTAAATAATCTCAAAAAGAGCTCAAAAAACTCGCAAATGAACCACAATATTAATAGACCTTTTATGTAAATTGGTTTGCAGGTCTGACAAAGCAGCAGCAACATCATATTCAGATCGACAAGATCATACATCAGTTGGAGTGTCTCAGTATTCAAGAAGCGGGGTACGCTGTGATGAGACGAGATCAACAAGCAATTGTCCCATACAAAGGAGATGGTGCAATTGTTCTTCATGATGTCAAAAGGCGTAAACCCAGGCCTAAGGTGGACCTCGACCCGGAAACAAATAGAATATGGAAGCTCCTGATGGGAAATGAGGGAGGTGAGGGCATTGAAGGAGCCGACAAGGAAAAATGGTGGGAAGGAGAGAGAGAAGTCTTTCGTGGGCGAGCAGATTCCTTCATTGCACGAATGCATCTAGTCCAAGGTACTTGAAGAATTCTTTACAAATTACAATGTATAGTTGGTCCCACCATACTTCATATCTTACACTGATTAAGCAACCGTTCCTTTTACATAAACCAGCTTTTTATGGACCTTTAAGAGGGTATTAAAGTACATTTATGCTAATAAAACCTGTAACTTACGAATCACAGGAGATAGACGCTTCTCACCATGGAAAGGATCTGTTGTTGATTCAATCATAGGAGTCTTTCTTACTCAGAATGTTTCTGACCATCTCTCAAGGTGAATTTTAAGAATTGTTGTGAGACCAATTCCCAGTCCAAGTAAAACTACCGCAAACTTTTCTTCATTAACTTCTTTACTGCTCTGTGCAGCTCTGCCTTCATGTGTCTAGCAGCACGCTTTCCCCCCAATACAGCAAACAATGATGCATCTGAAAGCAATGTGAAAAGCAAAGGGAAAAGCATATTGATTGAAGAGCCAGAAGATTGCGTAGTTAACCTTGAGGAAAGCATCAAATCTCTAGAAAAGATATCATGTCTACCAGTCGACAATGGAAGCTCTGTAACACCACAAAAATTAAGAGAACAAAAAAGAGAGAGTGAAACCTCAGGAACAGAAAGAACAAGCTTTACAGAGGTGCAAAGTCAGAATGTAGAGGAAGAAGTCATATCATCACAAGGCTCCAATGACTCCTCAATTGTTCAAGACAGTGGAGGAATCAGATTTTACTCAGGTTTCAACTCAGAAGCAGAAGATCCTAGAAATGGGTGCATTTACCAAACAAATCCCAGTTCAAATTCTATCAATTTCCAAGAGGTGGAGAAAACAGCTATCTTCCAGGAATGCTGCAGCCATGTTGATGAAAGCTGTCCCAAAAAGCAATCAGAACATCCGGAAAGTTGCATGCCAAGGTCAAAATTGCAGATGGGTGCTCTCAATGGTTCTGCATTTACTAACCCAATCACTTCTCAGGATCTACAGATGAGAGTACCAGCTGCTCCTTCCAATAACTGCCTCTCAAGCATAATTCCAGACTTTGGAGTACAGGAATATCTTGACATGTTCAGTGAGGAAAGCACGTCACAGTGGTATTCAACTACCGGAATTGTCAGAACAAAATATGCAAACTGCGCAAACAATTTGGCGCCAAAGTATGTAACTGAGAGCCATATCCAACGCAATGCATTGCTGAGATCCCAAGATATGGCAACAGCAAGACCATTTGAATTATCATCTGTGCACTCAATGCAACAGCAGAGTATCTCTCAAAGAGCGCCGCATGCTGAATATGATCAACAGTTCCACAACAATTATCCAAGTGGGAGGAACATGAGCTTACTGTTCGAAAACACATCTGTTGCAGAGTCAGTAAATCATGCTGATGCTCTAGCTAATTGGAACAATGGTACCATGAAGACTGTTCAAAATGTTTCTAAGCAGATGGATAATAATTCAGATTTTGTGGAGAGTATCTCTGTGATGAATAATCAAGCATGTAACGACAATACACCGGTGAAACCAAAACCAAAAGAGCAAGTTCATTCCTCTGGTAAGCCAATTGTTGAGATGAACACCAAAGCAAAGAGTGGGAAGGCCGGGAATGAAGGTAAAAATGGAGTTGACTGGGATATTTTGAGGAAGCGGGTCCAGGCAAATGGAAGAAAAGAAAGAAGCAAAGATGCAATGGACACCATGGACTATGAAGCAATGAGAAGTGCTAAGATTAAGGAGATTTCTGATGCAATTAAAGAACGAGGGATGAACAACATGCTAGCTGAACGAATCCAGGTTCTTATACCAGCTTAATTCTTATGGCTTTTTGGCTTAGACCAGATCAAATAGTCCATGAATGTAATATTTTACAACAAATAAACATGTCATCTGTCGTGGTTTGACACCGGATGTACAATATTGCAGGACTTCCTAAACCGACTGGTCAGAGAACATGGAAGCATTGATCTTGAATGGTTGAGAGAAGTTCCCCCAGACAAGGCAAAGTAAGTTGTCCCATATTAGTAGCTTCATCTAAATATTACAACTACCATGCTTGTCAACAATAATCATATATCATATACAGCAGTAGCATATAGTATATAGTATAACACTGTGTTTGATGACATCTGATTGTCTGTAATAACATTATTGCAGAGAGTATTTATTAAGTATACGGGGTTTGGGGTTGAAAAGTGTGGAGTGCGTGCGGCTGTTGACGCTTCATCAGCTAGCTTTCCCGGTAAGATTTATATGGAAAAGTACTAACCACTTATGATTACTATATGCCAACTCATATAATCAACATTTTCATGTGTATATCTTTAAAAAGGTTGATACCAATGTGGGACGGATAGCAGTTCGCCTAGGATGGGTCCCCCTCCAACCACTACCCGAGTCGCTTCAGCTACACCTCCTAGAGATGTAAGCATTTTTAGGCAAACCAATCAACAATAAGTCACTATAACTCCAGACTGCTAATTATTTTTCCATGTAGGTATCCTATGCTGGAGTCAATTCAGAAATATATCTGGCCAAGATTGTGCAAGCTCGATCAACGAACATTGTAACACAACCGTCCATTCATATCAAAAGCAAAAACCTACATTAATGTATGCTTATATAGATATATATTCTCTACTAAATCGTTTGCTATTAATACATGCAGGTATGAGCTACATTACCAGATGATTACATTTGGAAAGGTAAGTTATAGTAATTATTTTGGCTTATGCTTCCTAATATAAAAGATGACTTACTCATGTTTTGATGTTTATACAGGTATTTTGCACAAAGAGTAAACCAAATTGCAATGCATGTCCAATGAAAGGGGAATGCAGACACTTTGCAAGTGCTTTTGCAAGGTTGGTGTCCAATCTGCTCAAGTATTAAATTTCCTGCAACTATTTGCAGGCAGTTGTTTTTATAAAAAGAAACTATAAATTAAAAAATGCAAATTACTGAACACACTATATTATATTTTAAATTAACGACAAACTAATTGTAAACCTGTTGGTGCAGTGCAAGGCTTGCCCTGCCAAGTCCAGAAGAGAAAGGTATTGTCAGTTCGACCTTTCCCACATCACAAGAGAGAAACCCTACTGCAGTCATCAACCCAATGCCACTTCTTAGAGAGCCAGGGTCAGATGGGACGTGTAACCCCATCATTGAAGAACCAGCCACGCCAGAACAAGAGATTACAGAACTATTAGAAAGTGACATTGAAGACATGTTTGATGAGGATCCTGATGAAATTCCTACAATCAAGCTCAACATTGAAACTTTCACAGAGAATCTGCAGAAGTATATGCAAGAAAATATGGAACTTCAAGAAGGTGACATGTCCAGGGCTTTGGTTGCCCTGAATCCTGAAGCTGCTGCTATTCCAACCCCTAAACTCAAGAATGTCAGTCGGCTACGCACAGAGCATCAAGTGTAAGTAGATCTACTATACTCTTCCTAACCAATTATAGTTTGAAGGTGTCAGAAAGTTGGCTAAAGCGGTCAAATTTGAGGAAATATAAGTCACATTAATCAAATAAAAATATATATTCCATCCCTACCAACCTTATTTTTAACAAAGCTAGAAAGTTTAATGCATCAAAATCATTTGCATTAGGTGAAAATTTGTTCTAGTCAATATAAAATATATTGCGCAATGGTTTCAAGGAAATTACCCACGTGCATATATTTTGTATTAACTGCAGTTTTTCACCTTATAGAGATATTTTGATATATTCAGCTTTCTTGCTTTGTTAAAAATAAAATAATAAATAATAGATAAAAAGAAGTTTCCTGGAGACTGAATTATTCTCATCAGACTAAAATGGTTTTGTACTCCCTCAAAGTTGACCCAGTTTAGCTTAATCTGGTCCTTTATTGAAAGATTCATATGTAGTGAGAGCATTCTAACAATTTCCATGTTTGTGTAATGAAGGTATGAACTTCCCGATTCACATCCTCTCCTGACTGGGGTTAGTAATTCTTCTAGTTTTAGTAATTTTTCTGATGTCAATTGTCAAAGACATAGTGACCAATCCCAGTTTACCATACTTCTATAATATTCACAGATGGATAGACGGGAACCTGATGACCCAAGTCCATACCTTCTGGCTATATGGACACCAGGTAAGAACCTCTATATATAATGTTTCATGTATGGACCCGAAAAGACCCCATAAAATATTCTAAGTGTATGCGATCAAAATGTTAATATCGATAAGATCACAAAATATTATTCCACTGCATGCAACATAATAATAGTATGTCCATAGTAAAAAAATTTAAATAGAAAATCCATGGAAGGATTCAGGTTTTAAGACATGAGAGATGATCATATAAACAATTGATCATTTACGAGACATTTACTCAGTTATGCTCTCTTTATTGCCAGGTGAAACTGCTGACTCAATTCGGCCACCAGATATAAAATGTAGCTTCCAAGACACAGGCAAACTATGCAATGAGGAGACATGCTTTTCATGCAATAGTACAAGAGAATCTAATTCACAAATAGTCAGAGGAACAATATTGGTGAGGATATTGACATTGATTATGCCTACATAATATAATGAAAAGCAGTGTACAATAAACTACCATGAGCTCTCGTTGTTTACAGATTTTACCATAAATTTGCAGATACCTTGTAGAACAGCAATGAGAGGAAGTTTTCCACTCAATGGTACATACTTTCAGGTCAACGAGGTGAACTTCATTGGCTCTATATGATCATTTACACGTGTCTTGTGCACTCTTGAGTAGTTTAGATTGAAGTTTCATGACTATTATGACACCCATCCTATTAACTGATTCAGTTATGGTATTATCCACAATTTAGCATCACTCATTTCCAGATAAGATGTCCAACAATTAAAAAATATTATTATGTAGATGTTCGCGGACCACAAATCTAGTGTCAATCCAATTGATGTTCCAAGATCATGGATATGGAACTTCCCAAGAAGAACCGTGTACTTTGGGACATCTGTATCAACAATCTTCAAAGGTAAACATAGACAACAGAGAGTTACCATGATTGGTCATAACTCTAATATGGTCAAAATTACTAACTGTAAATATCATGTTTACCAGGGCTATCAACAGAGGGAATTCAGTATTGCTTTTTGAGAGGTATGGATGCTACCGTTGAGTTTTTGGTATTACTTTATTATAATTGGTTTAAGCGAAACAAAAAACATGTCAGACAAGTGTGCATTAAGTGTAAAACAAAGTTCTTTTTCCAACTTAAGCATCTGAGAATGTTTACTTTTTTGCTACATTTTTTTCTCAGCATTTGTTACTCTTCAAGAAGCAAGATTAAAAGTGTAACTAACTCCATTAGTTTACCCACAACTTATTTAGTGTGACTGTGTGTGTGTTTCTAGATGATGTGATTGCTAGTCAGTTGAAGAACAGCATTCTATGAATCCTAGTAATTATAGATAGCAAAGAATTGGTAGTGAGTTCAAAAAAATTTCCGACTTGCAAACTATTTTCCAAGGTCATACTCTTACCTCACACCCATTATGTACATTGTACATTATTACCGTATGCTTCCCTTCTAATGCATTCATCATCTCTTACTTTAGTCAGATAGTGACTTAAGCAAGCATGTCTTTTCTATCGAGTGTCTAATGTAGTTTTTCCTTCGAACTAAGTTCCCACATTGTTTTTTGTATTGTTCTCTGACATATAAGTATGAGATGAAACAGTAAGCCAAAAGATGGATTTGCAAAATTTAAGACCTTCATGCAACAATTAAAATGTTACTATATTATATTCCTTCGTAATTATTTTAACTATATGACTTTTAATGCATTGGCAGGGTTTGTTTGTGTGAGAGGGTTTGACCAAGAAACAAGAGCGCCCCGACCTCTAATGTCCAGATTGCACTGTCCGGCAAGTAAGTTGGCAAAACAATAATGCAAAGAAGCTTACCAGCAAAAGGAACTGGCCTGGTTTAGACATGGAACAGTAAAAAAGATTGCTTCCCTAGTGAGAAAGGAGATCTTCAACTAACACATTATTGTAAATTTCAATTTTTCGTCCTCTAACATGAGAGATGCATTCACCGCATGTTTCAATAAGCGGCAGAAAGAATTTTAAAGTCAAATTCCTAGATCACATGATATAGTGAATGTAATCTGTACATTACAAAGTGTAATGATTATTTCAATTCATATTCAAAGTTAAATGTCCTTGAAATTCCAGCCAATTCTTCAATAAAAATGTTACAGAAGCTTGCAAAGTTTGTCCTATGATATATGAGTGGGAATGAAGGAAATACACTAGTGATGCCCAATGAAACAAAATAAAAGCAACAAGTTGCCATTGCACAGTACAGGATATTTCTACAACATATTTCAACAACAAAAGTATGTATAAGGCTTATTTTATTCTCCTGGCCTTATATTTCTTCTTCTTTTTTTCTCTCTCTTGTTCTTTTCTTCTTCTTTCCCTAATCATATATAGTTTCTTCCATTTTCTCTGAATTTTATCTCATTTCGTCTTAATTCTATCTTTCCTTATTTTTATTTTTCTGATGGTTCTATTTTACCTTATTCTTTCCCTATTTGTCTATAATCTCTCATTTCGCCTATAACTTCTTCTATTTCATCTGGATTTTATTTTTTCTTCTTATTATTTTCTAACTATTTCTCTATTCTCACACTTGTCCTACATTAAGATTGAAGAAAACACAAATGTCATGTCAAATTATGAGCTGCATATTCCCAGCTTCAGCGCAAGTTACTTAATGTATTTTTGGCTCTGAATCCAAGTGACTAAAAGTCTAAAAAAACAAGACAAAATATGTAACTAACTACATTAGTTCCATAGTATACACAGCTTGATTAGTGTGTCTGTGGAGTAATAATTAATCAGTTCAAGAACAACACTATCAATATAACTCATTCAACATAGCAAAGAAGTGGTGGTAACTAGTGAGGTAAAAAAACAATCCAAATCGTTACCTAGTATCAAAGGTCATATGCTTACACCTACTTAGTCCACTGCTCCAGGCACGTTCCTTTTCGTTTTGACTTAGTGCTCTTCCCTTCTACCGTCTCATTCATCATCTGACACTTCATACAAAACAAAGGAGTATCAAGTGCAAGCATGTTTTTTAGCCTAGCAGTACCTAATGCAGTTCCTTTTAAAACCCAAAGTCCCACATTCAAACAATGGATTCAATAACCATGCCCACTCAATAGAAACATTAAAGTTAAAAGTCCATACAAAATGAGTTTTTGTATTGTGCTCTGACATCACAAAATATGGATTCACAAAGTTTAAGACCATGCAACATTTGAAATGACATGGGTGAACTGTGAAGTAACTAATTCATGAACTAAATTTGCAAAAATATCATAGATGAAGTTATGCTGCGATAATCAAGTTGCTCACCATATAACCTCTAACTTGGTGTTTCATGAGAGAACCAAACATAGAGAGGTTGATTGTCATTCATTTGAGAGAAGGTTTAAATGTTTTATCTAGGTGTATCATCACTACTAGCCATGTCAGTTCAAACAAATAACTGGCAGATATCCTCACCAAATCTCTTTGAGGTCATCACATTGATTTCATTTGTAGCAAGTTTGGCACATATGATTTATCTACTCCAGCTTGAGGGAAACAGTTGAGAAGTAGATATACTTTCTAAGGGTGTTTGTTGTCAAGTAGAATTAGTCAATTAGGATTCTTTGTGTATTTATATATATACTTGTATATTTTTATTTGATAAGATCAAGAAATATTCACAAATTCAACAAGAGGGGTCTCCAAAGATATATATGTGATTTGCAAGTTTGAACTCTAGACGCATGTCATGTTCACAATTGAGCTACATTTACCTAGCTTCACGGCTTCACCATGACTTTACTTTTGTTGTAGTTATGGATAAAAATATATATAACTAAAATACAAACTGCAACTTCTACCAAAAAAAAAAAATACAAACTACAACCTATGTCAAGAGTAGAATTGTTCTGCCTTATTTAATCCATACAAAGTATATTCGTAGAAATTTTCACAGCATGCTCTTCTCTTCTACTCTTCCATTCATCTCCTACTTTGTGAAACGGAGAAGTTTCTAGAGCAGGCGCGTATTTTTTGTTTAGGAGTGCCCAGTGCAATCTTTCCTGATAATCAAAGTCCGACCTTTGTATTTCATTTGTATTGTGCTCTGGGACAAGTATGAGATAAAATACTATGCAAGCCATAGTTTGCAAAATTGAGACAATTATGCAATTTATAATATTTTAGTGTGTTATGTTCCTCTGGAAGGAACCATTGTTCAACTACGGGTAAGTTGGATTTCTTGCTAAATTTTCTTGGCAATCACCATTGTAGCATTATAGAACAACTGGAGCATGAGACGCTAGAACTGATTATTAATTTTATATGTTAAGAATTTTTATGACAAATTAACTTTGTGAAAAAAATGGAGAGAGATGCAACAGTAATACTACAAGATTGAGTCAAGTGTCAATATACTGAAACCTTAGCAAAGAAGAATTGGCCAAAATACATGAGAAAAACGTAATCCCTGTTTTTCTACTATGTTTCATATACCATTTCTATAAATATCGTACAAGCGAGATCCTAAAACCCAAACTTCAAACACATCAAGAGAAATATAAAAGATTAGACGCACAAACCTTGCCTGTGATTTATCACTGAATTGATTGTAACTCTTGATATTCTCACCAGCTTCCTATCAAAATTGGCGAGATAAGATCATAATCACTGATTCAGTATCCTGCAATTGAAATGCCCAATAAAAATGTGAGCATAATTGAGACATTTTATGATTAAATAAGGCTATGAGAACAACACAAATAAAATATAGGTCAGCAACAAATTTTACACAGTAAATGACAATCCAACCCACACATAAATTTTCCCAAAAGATTTAACATCTCTGTCATCCTCCTTGGTTTTGTACAAAGCCTAAAATGAATTTATCAATAATTTGTGTTAGAAGAGTGTAGACAATTTTTCATCGCCATTACCAAAATATCTCTCATAAGATAGGTAAACTCAATTCGTGATAGTTATCTTATTTACAGGCAACACATACACCAAATGGCTTAAATAAACAATAAAATTATTTTAAAAATAATTATTTATCACTAGAAACTTATCTAGATTCCTAATATAAAAAAGAAATTTCGAGTATGATATATGCTCTAGTAACTAGCTATTACCACAATACACTATTAACTTCTAAAAGTTGCCATAAAAATCCACTGCCCAACCACCCGTTGGACCAACTCCTTCCTCGAGGCTGAACATCATCAAGCATCAATTCAAGGGGAAATGATATACAAACTTCCCGTAAACAAGTGAACCACCATTCCACTGTACCAACATTTACCATCATATAACCTAAATCAACATTAGAACAATGAATTTGGAGAACTAAAAGAAATCATCAGTCTGAATGCCTTTATTTCTTAAAAACAGGTGACCCAATTCATGAGACTCCCACAATTTTGAGCTCTGGACAAGGTAAGCCATCGCACAAAGCACCTACCTACCATTGTGTGGTTCTAGGAGGGTCATTTATGTACGCAACCTTACCCCTACTTATGCAAAACTCAATGGACCACTAGGCAACAACCTTACCAATACGCCAATGCTCAACCTTAAGGACTAATTAAATTGGCTTTCCAATTTCATTAATTCCAGACACTTTCTAAAACAAGTCAACCTTGTTCAAAGACTCCAAACTCAATCCCTCAATTCCTAATTTCCCATCAGTGTTGTGTTGCTAATAAAAAATGAATTCAACAATCACTTGTTTTTATAGAATAATTTAAAAAAATAAAAAATGAGAAAGTTAAAACACCTCTAGTTTTCCTACATTATTCTCTTGATTAAACACCCATGCAGCACAGGTCTTCTTCTTACCTTGTGCTGAAATTTTATTATTTGATTAGGGTGGCAGTAGTGGGACTCGAACTTGTGACCTTTAGGTCACCAATCAACTCAACTAAAATTTAAGTAGATAATTGAAGACCCAATTTAAATTTTATACTCTAACACGTGTTTCAACTGGCAACTTAGGTGAGCGTGTTGTATGCATCAATGGATACTACGCATAAATGACATTTCCCAAACCCCATTTGGAGGCAACTTGGTGAACTAGGCCACCTTTTTATGTTATGTGGTTAAAGATTATGAAAATGGAAAACAATGTGCCATTAAAGACTTTTAAATTTTTATCAATTATATTTTTTTCCTTATTCAAGTAAAAGATTATGAAATTGTTTATATATAGAATTAATTTTACAAATAAAAATAAAGAAAATGAATTCATTGCGTTAATGACACCTAAGTGTTATTTGCAATTGAGCAACAAGCGATCAACAATATATGTAAACCATTGGTAATGACACTAAGTTGCTACATAAGTCTCTAATTTACTTGTTTAACATTTTAACACTCAGTTTAATGGTTGTATTACATTGGTCAGTAGTGAATTAATCGTCCATATATCTAAGCAATAGTGGATTAATTCAAATGCAGTACAGCAATGGGGCTTAAAGATCTATTTCAACATGGATTATTTACATTTTAAGTAGATCATGTAGGAGATGTAGTTGTTTTTATGAGAACCAACTCAAGAATGGGATTCATATCAAAGGGGGTTGACCCTTTCTTAGATCATGGTTGCTAGAAGCCTAGAACATGGTAAGGGATTAATGGAACATAGCCCTGCTAAGTTATGTACTGATTCCACAAAAACCGTCTCACGTCATAACAAAATAGGAGACTTTATGGTATCACCAAACAAAAGAAAATTTGCTTAACTCAGATCAGCCATATGTCCTTTATATTTCTTTAAATCTAGCAATTTGTTTCATGTTAATTTTCCAAGGGACTCATCTTTTTCCTCCTTTTTTTGGGAGAAAAATTCCATCGCATTTAAATGAATTCAAAAAGGTAAGTTACCTACAGTACATTATCTAACTTTTAGCAATCTATTTAATATTTTCTGTTTCCAGATGTGTTCATTTCAAGAAAACAAAATTAATATTTTTCTTTTTTTTCTCATCATCTCATCACCAAACACTAAGCATTTGGTCTTTCACTCGACCACGAGATCAATAACACCTCAAAACAGTAATGTGTAAACAATATCCATGTCCTTCTATGGAAACATATGAGGTTCCCCTATACCATTTGGCTAATCAATAGTGGTCAAGGCAGAACCCTCGTCTTCTGTGTGCAACTTATGCTTAGATATTGTAAATTTATTTCTTACAATTTTGTCTCCCAATTTTATAAATTTTATGATGACATTATAAAATAATACATTTACAAGTCATATTTATAAGTCGTTCCCCTTCCATGCTTATTATAGTACCGAAACCCTGATAGCTTCTACAGTTTAATGTACAAAGATGACTCGTGCTAAAGGTATTGCATGAAGATTTTACTATGTTCACTTATCATGAATGTATTTACCATTAGATGAACACTTAGAAACATAAAATAACCAAACAAATAAATGCACGATTATTGAAAGTTTGAAACTCCACATATTCTTTATAACTTCACTAGCCACAAGCTCATTTTAAACCTTACAAAAAAAAAAAAGTCTATTGCACAGGGAAAAGGCCACAAACTCCGGGATAAATTTATGAATTATAAATGCATTAATCCAACAAAAGGACTGGCACCGTAATCTACACCGCCATAAAAGGCAAAATCAGACAACAAAATTAAAACAGAAATTGCCTTACACATGTAAAGTATTATTTATCATAAACGTCGTGTAGCTCTATAAATGCTAAGTCATGACCAAACCAGTACTTCTATGAAGAAAAAATCACAGTTCCTCAGCCTTCTTATAAAAAATAAATCTCAACCATCCTAATCTACGAAATCCATAACAAAACACAAAACAAAAACCAGAACGCAATGATCAACCAGCAGTAGTAAACAATTTCATACACAATGCGATGCTCAGAAACAGTAAAACGCACAGTCCACAAAAATTGCAACGATCCGATTAGTAAAAGATTTGCTCCTCGTTTCATAACGGTACCTACATTTTCTCGGCGGCCAAACAGGCGTCCATGAGAGAATCGCGACCGGGGAAGACAGATCTAGGGGTTGAGATTTGAGATGAAAACGGTGAAAAGTGGTTTACGGACAACGGGAACGTACCTGAGGCCGATTTGTGGTGAATCTGTGGTCTCCGGCGATTCCGCGGCGTGCATCGATCGTCGAGAGGATTGGTTTCGGTGGATTTTTTTATCGAACAAATAGAGAGCATTTTGGTTTGGTTAGGGATTTGTGGAGCTACCAGATTTAGCTCTCCGATTTTTTTTCATTTTTAGTCTCGCAAATATGAATTTGCCGCCTTTTTCTCATCCTCCCACCTTTTCTGCTCTGTCCTCGCTGTTATTTTTTAAACGTTGGCATTGGCTGCGGATGAGTCCACGGGACTTTTTGTGCAACTCTGCTTTCCCCTCGACATGTGTTCGAGTAATTTTCGATTTCACAATTTGTAATAAAAATAAGAGGAAATTGCGGATCATTACTTGAACTATGCACGTTCGACTCTTGATATCTTCTCCAAAATTCAATCCATTGGCTAAATTTGACACACACACACAAATTATTTAATGATTATGTGCTAGCACAAGACCAAAAGATTTCAAAATTATATAAAATACTCTTTTTCTCGTTACGATCGCTTACCATTATACATTCTTGCAATTGAAAAACTTAATGAATGAACATCCCCGCTACTGAAATCTGGATTTTCCAAAAACAACACAAAGCAAAATCATCTTTTATCCATACTTACATGCATTCACATCTCTTTTCTATCAATCTCAACTATAATGCAAGATTAACATATTCGTTCATAAAAGAATGAATGAATGTCATATCTTTTGTTTAGAAAAATATTAAAGATAAATTAGTTGGTGCTTGTTTGAAAACTCCAACTTTCTCTCTTTTGCTTCTTTTTCTTCTCCGACTAGGATATAGAGGCAATGGTCTTGTTTGACAAACTTCATTCTCTCTCCTCCTCTTTGGTCTGCCAACTAAGCAAAAGGAGGAGA
>JAYMTA010001048.1:0-22135 GCA_036897625.1 Pelargonium cotyledonis
TGCACGGCTTGACCGGAGGAGGGGTGTGGCATGGAGGCGGAGTGGGCGGAAGAGGTGACTGTGAAGGAGGGAAGGAAGGTGTGGAGACGAAAATGCCGGAGGAGGAGGCCGCGAGAGAGGAGGATGAGGAGGCTGGAATCGGTTCGACGGAGGGGAAGTGGTACAGGATAGTGGGAACGGAGATGCGAGCGGGGCAAGGTGCAAGTCAAGCGGACCAGGCAGAATGGGTCCGCCTGGGAGAGTAAAGCGTTCGATGTACCGGAGGGGGTGGCTGGGTTCAGTCCTGGTGGGTAGCCTTCTATAGCCGGCTGGGATCTCGAGATAGGATCTCAGTTTGCCAGTGTCTGTATTGCTATTTTAGGTGATTGGTTTTAAGTGGTACCGGGTTCGTTTGGTTGTGGTTATTGGATCAGGGATTTAAGGTTCATAGTTTATGTCTCTAATGTATGTCTGGTTCTGAGTTTCAGTTTTTTGACTGTAAACTCTATTATCTAATATAAATGATCTTCGGATTGTTTCCATCAAAAAAAAAATCTAAGAGATAATTATTTGTAAGTGATAATTATAGACTGCAATATTTTCTTATGGGATGAATATTATCTATAAACAAGTTTATTTGGATTTTCTTTTTAATTTCATAAGACGAGTTCTAGTTTCAATCAAAATTTGAATGTGAATTATTAAGTAATGGAGTTTGAGAACAATTATGTTACTAAACTCAACGTTTCGGGTTAGTTTAGTCAATCTCATTAGTTTGAAATGAGTAATCATTAACTCCAATGATGTGGTGCTAACAAGTCAGTTATCATCCACAAGACATTATCAATTGTCACGTGTCGTTTTGAATTCTAATTTATCTACTTTTCAACTTGACATGTTATCGCTATGTGTCACACTAAATTATTATTGAATTATTTTTCAAAATGACACTTTATTGCACGCCGTTCAAGTTTTCGGTAAATTAAATCAAACTAGCGAAAGTGACTAAAACAATAATTTTCTCCGAGTTCAAGACGAGCATTGAAATGAGTTTTCTAGTATAAAGTAGCGGCAATAAAGTCATTTAAATAAATGGAAATTGACACTTCACTACCTTTTTTGTCATTTCTTCTAAAAGAGAGGGAAAAATTCAAGAATTTATCAAGTTTGATTGACCTTACAGGTATAGTGTCAATTGTTAAGAAACAAGTTACTAAAAACTTAACGGTCAAATTTATTCATGTTTTGTCCAATTGTTCAACAGATATGTCTTGTGGGTGCTTCAATGTTTGTAGCATATGGCCAAACATTGCCAATCCAATTCCAATGATCACAAAACACTTGTATTTTGTGTGATCCCTAACATTTCTGCTACCATTATCTGCACAATTACCCAATATAATTCTTCACAATACAACTCTAAATATTCAAACTTTGGAATATAATTTACTCCCATCAAGTAAATGCAAATTGCAAAACAATCCAAACAAAATATCTTTATGGGTTGAATAATAAAATAATCTCACCATTCTCTCCTGACAAAACAAATATCCAATTTCTAAGAAAAATGATAGACCAAAGCAAACAAAACCACTACCATCTAAAGTCCCATTGCAGCCAATAATAAGTTGGCTTTCAAGACCTACCAAGCACAGCATGTTTCAAAGCTTACAAAACCGTATTATCAAACTATCAAGAAACCAATGCTTCAGATTCCGATACAATAGCATTTCCGGCGTCTGCTTAAAAGCATTTCCGGTGAACAATTGCTGGACCAGATTCGTCGTATTCGCCTTTGGATATCCACATCTGCAATGTAGGAAGAGACTCAGAAAACTACAACATATGGCGATGTAACGAAATAAAATTATGAAATGAGTTTGAGCATTTGGAAGAAAAAGTTTACCTGCTGGAAGGTGCTGAGGGAGGCTAAAATGGATCCTCCGATCCAGACACTGTACTTCCTCTCGGGTGGGGCCACAACCTTGATCTTCATGCTGCTGGGAGCAAGAGCAGTGATTTCCTTGCTCATTCGGTCAGCAATACCAGGGAACATGGTTGATCCACCACTGAGGACAATGTTTCCGTATAGATCCTTCCTGATATCAACGTCACACTTCATGATGGAGTTGTATGTGGTTTCGTGAACTCCAGCAGCTTCCATGCCAACCAGTGATGGCTGGAAGAGTACTTCTGGGCAACGGAACCTCTCAGCCCCTATTGTGATCACCTGACCATCAGGTAGCTCGTAGCTCTTTTCAACTGCAGAGCTGGTCTTTGAAGTCTCCAACTCTTGCTCAAAATCAAGGGCAACATAAGCAAGCTTTTCTTTCATGTCACGGACAATTTCCCGTTCGGCAGTTGTGGTGAAAGAGTACCCTCTCTCAGTGAGGATCTTCATTAAGGAGTCTGTTAGATCACGACCGGCAAGATCCAACCGAAGGATTGCATGAGGAAGGGTATATCCTTCATAAATTGGCACAGTGTGGCTGACACCATCACCAGAGTCCAGTACTATACCTATTCACGCAAAAGTACCACCGAGTCAACCAACATGGCAAGTCAGGCAAGAGAATGAATAAGAAACTACATATCCCTCCCTTAAGAACAAAAAGTTCAAAACTTGAACATTTGCACAAGTCTATCTATAGAATACTATTCTTACTAGTTTATGTGAAACATATAATCAGCCCGCAGAGTTCATGATTTTTTTTTTACAAATTAGCATGAATAAGCATAGTTGATACCTATCAAATGATTAACTCGACGTATGCAAATATTCATTCTTATTCTTAAACAGTTCCTTCCTATCAGACTCACTCAGCTTCTGTGATCTTGCCCACGCAAATTTTGTTTAAATTGAGTTGAAACAACTCCTAAACTTGAGATATAAACAAAACCAAATTATAATCCTCTAGAACTATAAATCTTCATAAATATTTATACAAACCTGTTGTACGACCACTGGCGTATAGCGAGAGGACGGCCTGGATAGCAACATACATAGCCGGCGAGTTGAATGTCTCAAACATGATCTGGGTCATTTTCTCCCTATTAGCCTTGGGATTAAGAGGAGCTTCAGTAAGAAGTACTGGGTGTTCTTCAGGGGCAACACGAAGCTCGTTGTAGAAAGTGTGATGCCAAATCTTCTCCATATCATCCCAATTGCTGACAATGCCATGCTCAATTGGGTATTTTAAGGTCAAAATACCTCTTTTTGATTGTGCTTCGTCACCCACATAGGCATCCTTTTGGCCCATGCCAACCATGACACCAGTATGTCGTGGTCGACCAACAATGCTAGGGAAAACTGCTCTTGGAGCATCATCACCAGCAAAACCAGCCTGTAACATCAAAAGGCTGTAGATGTTAGCATTTATGTTGTTAAAGAATTGCACATACCACGATAAGGTCACAAAAACCAAACAGATTGAATGACATGGATAAGAAATTTGACAAACCTTGACCATTCCAGTTCCATTGTCACAGACAAGAGGCTGAATATCCTCCTCAGCCATTGTTTATGAACTTTTGAAAGAAAAGCTGCATGAAGTCAAAATATTAACTTCCTAAAATGGAAATGCAATATTTTGGTTTGTAAAACATATTTTGATGAATGTTCACCCGAAATGTTAGGGCAGCATAAAATGAAAGATAAAATATACACAATCTGTAAAACAAAACTACTTTTTATAGACAAATCTACCAGACCAAAAAAATTGTACAGCAACTACAGAAAAAAAAATCTTGTGAATAATGTGTAAAGAATTGAAGCAACGAAACAATTTAAGGAACCAACAACATTATCAATCACAAGGAGCTCTTAGGTTCCAATTAGAGTCTTAATTCAAGAAATGCAATTTTAATGAAATAGAAATTAAAGCAGCTGGTTAGTTCTTGCTTCCACATTCTTTAACTCTACTACGGACTCTTGAAACTGCTCAAGCCTTGAAATTCATTATATTCAAGTGGTCTATCAACCCACGGTCATCATTTCTAACACTCTTGTATTATTAAATTGTGCCTAGGGTTGTCAGTTTTCTTTTGCAATTCATGCTCCTCAATAAGAGGACACGATTTCAGCCCTTCAAGTGCATGCATTAGTGTCAGATGAAGATCTCTACTGGCGGGTGGACGGTTAACGGTAGTGATCATGTCCTCTTCATATAGGAAGAGAATAGGAACCGTGCCCTTGTTGTGATAGATTGGATCACATGAATATAAATTACTAGAACCTTAGGCTATATATCACGATTTGGTTTAGTTGAAAACAATGAAAACATCAATAAATAATCCTACATTTAAACTTTCAATCTTCCTCAAATTACTTAAGGAATGATCATTTCCTATCTGACATTCAACCACCAACTAGTGCAACAAAAAGAGATTTAAAGAATAGCTACTCTGAGAGGTTATGGGCCTAGGAGCTAACAACTCAATGATGTAAGCACGTCACTATAACCAATTTGTTGTCATTGATCAAGTATAAGTATAAATCAACCAAGATTGCTTTTAGTCGAGCTTTAATGTTGTAAAGATCATACAAATTTCCATTGCATGAACAGATTGTTTAAATACTTAAAAACAGATGATTTTTGGAACTGGTAAGTGGTAACAGAGGACCCTAAACATCTTCTTAGGAAATTCAAAATGTTGGAATTATTGCTCATTGGAAAAGGTGGCTATAAGGAATAACGTAGCAATAGCAAATATTAAGGAAGCATTTGGATTAAAATCCTAATCCAAAAATGAACAATGATAGTTTCATTCCCTTTTTTATATTCCCAAATCCCAATCCTCACCAACGATTTTAATCCAAACGTAACTAAGATCATCAAGCTATATACACAAAACACAATCCCAAATCCCAATAACACACGAAAAAGACTAGAAACAGATGATCAGACGATGATGTGATCCAATTAGAAAAAGGGAAGTTCACAGATCATCAGAGATGGATCACAAACAAATCCGAGAACTTCTTATCGATCAGCTTAGACTGAATCTACATAACCCACTTGGGATGTTAAAAAAAACATGATCTTTACACCAGAGAATCCATCTCAAACCCCTTAAACACACACTCAACGATCACTAAACCCGCAACGTACATTCCAGCAACCAAACACAGAAAATAATATGCTTGAAAAACAGATCTAAATCAACTTAAACAAAAACCCAGATCAGAACAGCCATCTAGAAGCAAGATGAAACCGAAAAACAATCAGAACCCAAGTACGGAGACAATAAAAGGTACCTGAAGTTGGCAGGAGAGCAGAAGAATCCGAGAAAAAGGAGAAGGCTTTGAGCAGAGAAAGCTGAAAATGTGAATGGGAATAAAGGCGGCAGAGGGGTTTTAAAACGCGAGATGAGGAAGCCAAATGAGAGTGAAATGCAAGTGAAATGAGACCCAGATGCAGTTTTGAGACGTTTCTGTTTGGTTGGCGAGAAAAAAGAAAGGGCTTTTGGGTTGGAAAGCGGAGAAAAAAGAGAATCTTCGAGACCAAACCACCAAAACAGTGTCGGGTATATCTAGAATCCAATAGCGTGATTAGCAGCCGTCCAAAGTAGATTTGGTCTTTTTTGAGGTGTAATAATCAATGTTGAGAAGAAAAATAAATTAAAATTGACTAAAAAAAGAGTCTTAATCAAATCAAACGTTAGAGACCCATCTGAGTTTTGTCAGCAAAGATGGGCGGCTGTTGTGGGCCGAGGGCGGGCTGTTTTGTTGGGTCAGCCTCTGCCTCCCAAGCCGACCATCACTCCCAATATTCCAATGATATTGGCATTGGCCCCACCCACATACACATCCACTTCTCACTTTTCTGTTAATTTTAAAGTTTTGTAACCATTAATAAGCTTCCGTCCGAAAATAAGGGTATGTATATATAAAAAATCAATAGTGTATAAGAAATCTATTACACCACTATCATCAAAGATGTGTTGAGTGATGATTGATTCTGAGACATCTTCATACTCACATAGTTGAATTAACCAATTGCGTCACCCTTAGTGGTTAATGAACTCATATGTTGAAAAGGTCGTTGGATTTTGTATCAAATGAGCAATGATATATGTATAAAATGATGTGTCAGCAAATGAGACATAACACATCAAATATTCTTTTGGTGACTCGGTCAAGTTACAACGCGCTACGTGTGCAAGATGTTTAATAAACCAGACGTTTCGCGCCATAAATTCATGGGAGATGGTAGTATCTTATACGTCGAGATGTTGTTCATTAAAATTAATTTTAAATTAGAAAAAATGAAATAAGTAATCGTCACATACACTGTCATGTCATTTTGTACATTTAGGCTTTAGCATTTTTCATATAAAATAATTTATTTTTTGTTTAAAATGTAATAAAATGTGTTTCTAAAGTAAGTCTTAACTTCTTTTTTTCCTAGCAAAAATATTCATCAAAATCAGTTGCATTACTTATCAATAACATTTAAGTATAAATCAACATTTAAGAAAATATTGATTTTTCGTGATCTATATACGTATACACATGAATGTCATGGTCCACATATGCTACTTGTAGTACTGGCAATTCGGGTTTCGGGTCTGGGTCGGGCCGGGTTTGTCAGGGTCGGGTCTAGAAGAGGGAGACCCGGACCCAATCCGTTGAAACTTCGGATTCGGGTCGGGTCTCGGGTTTATTTATTTATTTTTTTTAGAGAGGGAAGTACAAAACAAATAAATGGAAACAAATATTAAATTAAATATACAACAATATATTAGGCAACATGTATTGGTCAACTTGTGTAGTATTAGGAAATGTAGACATAATAGTAATATTACTAGCCTAACTTTTACCTTTTCATAGACCCGTCGGGTTGATCCGACCCGAACCCGAGGATGATCGGGTCGTAAAATGTCAACCCGAACCCGAGCGGGTCAACCAGCGGGTTTTGTTGGGTTTGGACCCGTTTTGCCGGTATTAGCTACTTGGAAAGTGACATTTAAAAAGAATTTATTAATGGGAAGTTTATGAGTTTGACCTAGTTAATCAGAAAATAAACTGCATGAAATGGCCACACATCTGCTTACTACTGACTATTAAATTGGACTTTTGTGGATTTAAAATTGTTTTGCGTGTTGGAAGAGAGAAACTATGACCAGTTGAGTCAAATTTGAGCAAACGTTGAATCCTTCAATATTGGCTAAAACAAATAAATAGATAAATTGACTAGCCGAGCATGAACTAGAGCTGTTAAAGATAGAAATCTATCATCATCATATGCAAAATATAGGGTTAAATTCTGAGGCATGTATGCAAATGCCATAGCAATTCTGGTATTCCACCATCTTCGGAGAAGTAGAAGACGATCAATACACTACCAAAGAAAAAAAGAATTTTTTCTTTTAACAGAACAATTCGGTTATCAATCTCAGTGAGGAACAACAATTTGATAACAGTATCAATACTTTCAAGTTCCATTACATCCAATGAAAGATAAAATGAAATGCTTTTCGCCAGTTGAAATTGTCAAAATTCCAAAGCATACCAAATTACACACTACTAATGCTCATTCACTCTTCTATCAAGAATCAAACCACTTGGTAATTCTCGGTTATCAAATTTGTTCTCTGAGCGAACTTTGGAGGTGTTCCACCTTCCAGTGGCAAGATATTGACAACCTGCAAAACCAACGTAATTGTCCATCTCAATCACAATCTTATTTGCACATTTTAATGATAAATTGTCTATCTTATGATACCATATGCTTTTCCTACCTCACTCTCACCAACCTGTCAGACGAAGGATTCATAACACATTCATAAAAATCTATTTCAAATTATGAACTTGTAATATACTTTTTCACTAAGCTAGTCTTCAACGGAAGAATTCATTCTAACAAATGAAGACACCTCCAACTATGAAGTTTGAAGCATGAGCTTGACCACACCATATATCTAGACGGGAAATCATATCCAATAGAAGAGCCAGAAGAATACTAATACCTATACAGTATATATAGTAGTGTAGTAGGATATATAATATCCATTGTCTTCTTGGTCACACTAAGTTTCAAAAGATTAAGCTTATAAGTGGAAGGCCCAACTTGTATATCAAGTGACAACGGGATACATTAACAGTACCGTTGACCTTGGTGCTTAAATACCAGTTGTGAAACTAATATAAGGATGACAGAACACCCACATCATCATGTGATGGTGGCACAACATCCAGCCATTTAGAAGATAGCATAAAGCAGTAATGAACAAAGGCTAATAACAAATATTAGGAGGGAAAGCAAACCTTCAGCTCACTGAAGGTACTGGTAGCTGAAAACTGCACAGAAATGGGGAAGAAAACAGACGAATCGGCTGGAGGAACAACGAATTCCATTGATCCACTGCAAAAGAAGGAATACAACATATGAGTACTATTCAGGGACAGGTAGCACAAGAAATTAGGAAGAGACCGATAACCCATAGTACCTGCGGTTTGAGTCATCTATGAGGACTATTGACCATTCCAAGACAGAATTCCTGGAGTCATACCTGTGAGAGAAAACATAGATGGACAAATGAAAAAGGTAAGCATATGGGAACCAGTCATGAATTGAATGACCATCACTGATAGCTAGTATGTCTAGGCTTCTGAATTTGAAAAGCAATTATTTTCCAGCTACAAAATAAGTGGTGTGAGTGTGTGTGTATACACAAACATTCAAAATGGTAAAAGAAAACATAACCATACAAAGATGTACAAAAGCAAGAAATTCAAAGCTTACGGAGCGATAATGACAACTGAATGACATGCAGAGCACCGAAATCATAACTAGATGCAAGACATCCATATTTGACACCCTATATTGTATATATAAAATATAAGGCTGAAAATATAATTAATTTGTAAACTTCTTACCTCCATTCCCCGTCAACCTGCCTTACATTTGGTGCTTCTCGAAGAGCAGGGAGAGGTACTGATATTGTGACATTTCGCAGATCAAACATAGACGAAGCTTCATATTCAATGCTAACATAAGTTTCATTTCCAGAAACAGAGGGCCAGCAGTTGACTGTAACAAAGTGTTCATGAATGTAAGTGCCTAATGCATATAGCAAAAATCATAAACTAGAAAGAAATGCTACATAAAATCTACACTTACTTGACAATGGCACCATTGACTCATCCGCAGTTTGCATTCTCCACTTCAGGAGACCAACACCTGCCTCACCAGCTTGACCAGTGGGAAATGGCCTCTTGGGGTCCTTGAGGCCAAGAATATTTCTAGTGGAAAATAATTCCTTGTTCATATTAGGGTGGGTTTTGAAAAGGATGCCTGGGTTCCCACCCGATTCGATCTGAAATC
The DNA here is from genome assembly GCA_036897625.1 of Pelargonium cotyledonis. Classification (NCBI taxonomy): domain Eukaryota; kingdom Viridiplantae; phylum Streptophyta; class Magnoliopsida; order Geraniales; family Geraniaceae; genus Pelargonium; species Pelargonium cotyledonis. The sequence goes on from JAYMTA010001048.1 coordinate 9,309, forward strand.
AAAGTAAGATAAAAATCATAAAATAAATGAATGATCAAAGTATGGCAAGCTCAAGGTACTGGCAAACAGACCTACTGCTTATCATTAAAGACTTTGGTAGGCATTCAAATAGTAATATCCTAAAAACAAGTTGCTCCCTCAAAGGCATGCTTGATACTTGATAGTTATGCAATAAGAATCAAATGATGCACACAGGTCAATTGGTACAACGCTCATTCATGTACACCATTGAGAAGGCTTGACATTAGCTATAAAGTACTCTTAACAGCTTCTGTTGTGCATATGGTTGAAAAGCTCATAATGAAAATATGCTTTTTCAAATGCTCCAAAATAGGTCAATGATTGAACTTCATCAAATTCAAGCAAGGAGATGAAACTTTATTTAAGGTCAATCAGAAGTTGCAAGAACCTGGGTAGGATATACCAGAAAGAGCAAGATTCTACTAACAAAGACAAAACAATTCACATACTATGGACCAATGTGTTTAGCACAAGTAGAGAGGAAATACCTGAACTTGGATAAGTCCATCTTCCTGGTTAAGAATTTGAAGCGACAAGGTCCCTTGGACGTCAAAGTTACTCAGTCCACCATCTCTTCTAAGAGTTACATTGAGTTTCTCCTCAACAGTCAAAGTGACAGGATCGGTCAGCGGTGGAGCAGCTGATCTGGACAGGCCTGCTTTGGGTTGCACATCTTCCAGAATAACTTCACCTTCTGCTTTCAATGATTCCAAGAACTGATTTGCCTTCTGGGATTTACCAAGCTGCATACCAAGGCCTTTTGGAGGAGCATTTGCAGGTGCAGATGGACGACCTAACAAATGCAAATATTTAGAAATATTCTCTCCAGGCCATAATCAGCCAGTTACACAACCATTTTTTTTTAAAATGCAGAATGTAATTGAATTCAGGGAAAGTTCAGGTAAGGTGGAATTGCAGAGCTCAAAACGAGATTTGTGCATTTACGCACCAAGGGCCATTAATAACACTAGTTCATCCATATAAAGGACCACTAACCTTTCGGTTTGCTGGAGTATGAATCAATATCAGTGCTTAATCCACCAAACCCAGATCCACTTCCAAAACCGCTGCCGCCGCTGCCACTAGATATACCCATATCACTAAAGCTACTCTCAAGTCTTCCGGAACCCATAGAGCCCATTGACTGCATAAACCCACCCTTATCACCCCTATTCTTCTCAATCTGCATAATGCAAAATAATATTTTCAATGGAATTATGACACAATACATGGACCTTAAGAATAGCTCAGTTTATGGATATAAATATATAATTTACTGGTAGTAAACAGTTACCTTGCTTTTATCTATCTCACTGGCTTTCCGCTTCATAATGTCCTTAGTTTCATCGATTTTGCTTTGCATCACCAGCTTATGCAATTTTTCTTCATGACTTTCCATCTCACAGTACTGCTTAACTTGGGCAACAGTCACATTTTCCTTGTGCCCAAGAGAAATGACTTCATCAAATGCAAAAATCAGCTCAAAGGCTGTCTTGCAAATACCTTCTTCATCCAGAGAATATGAATATTCAGGTACCTAAAACCACTTAAGGACTAAACTTGTTTTGAGTAAATGGAAACAGTAAAATGAAGTATGTTGCATGTTTCAACACAGATCTTCAGATAATGTATATTTGAGTGTATATGAGTTAGGAAACGGACATGAGCAATAAATTATGGTTCCATCATGTTCCAGTTGTTGCATCAATTATAGCAAGAAACCAATCATGCTCCTGAAATAGTAGACATATGCAGCAGACTAAAAGCTTAAGGCAAAAAATAAATAAAAGATTGTAAACGATAATCACAGACACAAGGATACAAGTTTGGAGAGTGTTCTCAGAGTGTCCAAATCTTCAAGAATGTTGCTTTGTTTATTTGTAACAAGCAACAAGTATAGAAGCTCAATTGGCTGATAAACATAGCGCACATTTTCAGTCTCCACATAAGTATGCTGTTTTCCAGTGCCAACCAACTTGGGGAAAGCAGCAAGAAGACCCTCAATTCTTGTACGAGGCATGTCCACAAACTGTCTGGAGACAAGAACTGCAAGGAAAAAGGTGTGAACTGTGCAACTAAAATTCATCTTAAAAGATATATATATTCAATCTTCCCAGGCAATTCAAAGGCCCACATTCAGAACTCAGGATATTTCCTTTTATCAGTTAGCATCACTCTACCTAGGGGGCAATATTTCCTACTATTGCCTCTCTTCAGAGAAAAACTAATGTACTCCAAGAGAATCAGATTGAATACAGACAGAATATAAAACAAAAATAAAAACAGAACTATTCCAAATCAATCATGCATATAGTAAAGAGAAAGATTAGAACTCACTTTTGCCAGACTTGGTTACAATTGAAGCTGCAAGAACAACCTATATCACACAGAAAAAAGAGTAAATATATAATTTCTTTTTATTAGCATTTTCCACCAAAACTAGGAGTAACTCATAACCTAACAGTGGACAGGATGACCACCAAAGACAATTAAGGAAAATGACAAGTGTGAAGATATTTAAGGTTGCAAGCTATCTAATACAACCAAATAAAAAGGATTTGGGAATAGCTTAAATTAGGGAACAATAAAGTAATACTTTAAAATTTATGCAAGTACTTCAAAATTAAATCAATAGACTTACCCGCTAAAAAAAAAATCAATAAGACTTATTGAGATAAGTAACTGTTGAACAATCAACAACTAGCTTATTTGAACATACAAGTGCTTATAATTTAGGGTTAAACTGATAAATGAAACTACTTTAAAACCACCTATGATATCTCAACTTATCGATTTCATTACCAAGACCCAAAACCTTAAAATTTCGTTCATTTTAGGTCACAAAAATGGATTTTGTTTTCACATCTTTAATTATTGCATCAGTCTCCTACCAAAATAATAGTTTGTGCAAAAATATGACTTAAATAGTTGATAAATAATCAAATTTAGGGGACTAAATGGGCAAAATTTGAGGTATTGGCCACTGGTAATGAAATTGATTAGTTGAGATATCATTGGGGATATAAAAAATAGTTGGGAGGCTCAAACTAGATATAGGTGTATATTGTTGGGGAATCAACCGATCAACTATGCGTATAACCTTTTAATTTATGAAGCGAAAAAAAAATATTATTGTAACTCCAAAACATACATAAATCATACCGTAGGTGCACCTTAGCCAATTGACAATCACTTAACCATAGACACATAGAAGTTCCCCCAAAATACCATTGTAACTGTTGATTAAGTACGATATATCTTTTATGATTATTCAATATTTTCCCTTAAAACTTTCAAAAATTACTCCCCTGATGGATTACTTGATCCTAATTTCCCTAAATAAAGCGCCACAGTATAAAATGATTGTGGTAGCTAACTAAAGCACAACTACAAGCTGGCATGATACAATATGAACTGAGCCCTCAGGTATGTACTATTGGCATGATGATATGGTATTTCCTGAGGAATGGGAAAAACAAACCTACTAAAATCATGAATTGGAATCCAATGTCATTGGATGCAGCACTATTGCATATTTCATAAGCACTACTTTTTTTTCTTTTTTTTTATACAAGATTCCATCCTGAGACCTCTTCCCACTCACACAACTGGATTAACCAACTGCGTCACTCTTAGTGGTTTCATAAGCACTACTATTAGAAATTCTTCAAGGTATTTTAAGTTTCTGCCAATACATATCAGTTTCAATGTCCTAAGTCAAACAGCAATGTAAGCCCGTAGCTCACAGATCATGCATAACTCTAGGGCACAATATCAAAAAACAAAATGTTTTAACAATGCGGTAATCAGGTGGTACCACATGCATCATCATACATCGGTGGAAAGATACAACAAACCAAAGAGATAGATCAATAACTACATACCATTTTTATTACTCAAATCTAAGAATCTCTGGTTAAAATCAGCAGCAGCGCAGGTTGTCTCAAACACCTAAAACACAAAAACTTAACAAATCAAATCAACAATTACAACAAGCAAGCAATGCACAAACTCATACAGCAAACGCAAATTACACCAAACGCAATTTGGTTTACACTAAAAACCATAACAATAATTGGTTTCGCACTACAGTGCTTCAAATTGGTCCCGAAACTCCAGAAACCCGACGGATTCAGAAATGAAATCGAATCAAACTACATCGACCAAAAAAATAGTTATTTCCAGAAACGAAATTCAAATCCTACAACAAAATAATGCCGGATCTGGTCGATTTTCACACAGTGCGATCCGAAAACTAAACTAAAAACGTAAACCCCGTTTGGATGCTAAGAGAATAATATCAGGAAACTGAAATTAAATGACACAATATTGAGATTTGAAATTTATTTTCAGGAATCGTTAGTTTGGATTCGAATTAGAGGGTGAAAATGGCGAAGAACGTACCTCGATTGATCTGGAACGAGACCTACTGCGTCTGTGTTAGAGCTCAAAGGTGCAAATGTGTATTTTATTGAACAAGAGAGATCTGGGAAATATAATGGGCCAGATATTTTACGGGCTCAACTCAACTGCTTAATGGAGATGTAATAATATCGGCCCATGACTCATAGGCCCGTTGTGAAGCCTATAGGTGATGTTCTTCAAAGTACAATCCCACTGTATTTGCGTACATTTAAAATTTACTCTGATTTAAAATTCAAATTTATCCAAATTTACAATTTTCAAAATAATTTAGAATGAAACGGGTCGGACAAATTCAAATATTATACGTTAAAATCTAATGAAAAAAAAAATTCAAATCATTTTCAAATCTAATTCACATTAATATTGACTCGAATTTCAGAATTCAAATCTCTTAAACTGTTTATCCTCGTATGCATCGGTGATTCCATCCCGAATTAGCAAATGGTCATGACCAATAAAAATTTCTTCAGACCCTAGGTCTCATTTTATTTTTTCATAAAATAATTTAGTTGTAAAATATGGTGCGCCATGCGCACCCAGCGCAGGCCAACAGGACACGAGTCAAAACTCGAATACTATTAATGTGTTCGTGACGCACACCCGCCTCCTTTGACACGAACCTACTGGAGACTATCTCTGCTGCCAAAAGGTAAAACTCTTTCTCTTCTCTTCTCCGATCCCTTCACTTCCATTTATCTGCTCAGATCTATGGTTCATACACCAAAATTATTGAAATTGTTTTCGTTTTTTAATAATTCGAACTGTGAAAACCGACAACCGGCAACAGGAAATCATGAAAAGATGTTTATTCTTTGAAGTTTCCGATTTGTAGTGATGAGATTGATGCGCCAGAAAACATGTTTTTATCTGTATTTGGAAGAAAATATGAAGCTTAGTTGGATGCATGATGTTTTTTTGGGATTGTTGCCTCCGGTTTTGACTCGTTTTGGTAATTTTGTACTGGGTTTCAATGAATGATTGGAAGTAATAAGTGTGGTGAGGTGTAGATTTTAAAACTTGAAGTGCCAATTAGTACTAATTTATGTTATTAGGAATTTAGGATTGGAGTTTCATGTAGAGTTAGGGCTTGGTTGATTTTAATCTGATATCTGTGGCAGTTTCTTTTGTAGCTAATAGTTAGAAGCTTACAATCTTTGGGTGTTTTTGGCAGTTGTTAAAATTATGGGTTATATTTTCTAGTTGCTAAACTAATTGGTTTTGTAGATAGTTTTCATTTCACTTGTGCAATGAGCTTTAGAATAATCATAGATCACCAGTGTCTTTAGCAATTGTCGAAAGGAAAGTGTTTTTTTTTTTTTTTCATTTTTATAATTACCAATGTAGTCTTCGTTAGCTCTGCTTCTGCATTTTGTCATTATCAAAAACAATAATTTCTTCTTAGAGTTTAAAGGGATTATGATAGCACAAAATCACTTCCTTTAAATTCAAGCCTCATTTCGAGTGCCAAAGCACAAACATTTATCATATTTTTATTTCATCTCACTTCAATCCATATAATTTGCTGTCATGCTGTTGATTGGATTTTTTTAATTTTGACTGATATCTTTCAGGCGACAGCAAGGCATAAGCATAACATCCTCTGTGCTTTTGACTTGTATTCATTTGCTATGTAAGTGACGTTCTTATTATTTTGTTACCTGTAAATCTCTATTTGTTTTCCTATCTTGCATGTACTGTGATATTTGCCCGATAAGTTTCACCCTTATTTTTATTAATTTGTTATCTTTGAATTTAGTACATAGTTATGTTACAATAAATAAGAGGCAATTGCGTATGTGTAAATTATATGGTGTGGTGGCTGAGTAATAGTAGCTGTAGTGGGAACTGACATTTAGTAATTCACTTATTTAAGGTTTAATTGCAATCAAAGGCTTGCATTTTAGCACAATTTTCTATCGATAAAAATGTTGATTGATATTCTCAGTCAAATGGTTTTTGCGCCCTGGTCCTTAAGAAAACTTGCAACTAATCTCTAGCAAGTAGCATCAACACCATGCCATATCTATGTATATCATTGTGTTTATACTTTGTCCCTTATTCTTATCTTTTCATATGATTTAGGGCGGATGACGAGCCTGTTGATCCAAAGAAGCTGCTTGAAGAGTCTTGCAAGCCAAAGTGTGTGAAGCAGTTACTTGAGTATAATGTAAGTTGCAGAATTTGGGACATAGATTGTCAATTTTCATGGCTTAAAAATTGTTTTCTTATGTTTCATCATATATGTACATTGTACAGTAGTTCAGTTATGCAGCTTATGCTTGGCAGTATCTATCCAGGTTGTTCACTGTTGGATTTTGATAATAGATTAGTGAGATCTCATAGGGACTGCATTATTAAATTGCGTCTTCATCTGCCCGAACAAATTATTGTTTCAGGAAAGTTAAATTTTGTAAGTCCTAATGTTATAATCTATATTAGGAGTTTATAAAGAATAAAGATTGCGGGATATGTAGTTTCCCCTGAAGTTATTTTTTGTACTGGAATGATGACTGTCTTATTAGTCAAGTCATCAAGCGAATGAGTTAACATATGGAAATTAACCTTATGTGATGTAGTAGAATAAAGTTTTCTATTTCATGAGCTCTAGATAACATAATGGTTTGCAATCAGAAAATCAAGTAATCCAAACGGGGAAATGGATTCTGTCTCATTCTCTTTCTAAAATTAGTTTTAATTGTAGAAACTATCCTCAAGGAAAAGGGACCTAGGAGAATGTGAGTAAAAGCTTGCATTTTTTTTCCCACTCATAATCTTTCTTCATATGTGCATATTGGATTTGATGGAATATTAGTACTGTGTTTTCTATGCGTCTCTTTTGTGAGTTTTAAGTTTTAAGATAGGGATCATATCAGAGCAGTTTCTTTAGGATTAGCCTTCCCCCTTCCAGACCCTTCCCCCTTCCAGACCCTTCCCTCAAGGCTGATGTAAAAAGGATTTGGTCTGAAGACCTCTGCCCAGAAGTTATGCTGGTTGACCAAAAGACAGCCACACAAATCACAACATCCAGAGGCTAAAATGATTCCCACAGTGAGAGAATCACATACTTGATGGCATCAACCAGCAGCTCTCCCACTTCAACACCGGTCGTGACCCATGAACAAGAAGGCATCCCTGTTCTAATAGGTGATCATCTGGAGAAGGAGGCCCATGGCAGCTCTTGGCTTTTTGTCTCCCAAAAACTCGCCAACCTTGAATTGCCATCTTCTACTTCTTTCTCTTCTTCCTCTTTGACTCAAAGCCAGACCTTACAAGGCCCCTGCATGTTTTTCTCTGGTTTGATCCTATTTCACTTAGTGCTGTGAGGCCTAATAAACCTCAAGTCTAAAAATGCAGTTTCTAAAATCAGGTGCCCAACGGGTTTGTAGGTCAACCCCAATTTGACCTGTGTAACCAAATGAATCTGACTCTTATACGGGTTGATATAGCAAATCCGAATTCAAAAAAGGGGTCAACCCATGGGTTTAGACCCTATTTGCTACCTCTGCTGTTAAGCCATTTGACGGTCTTCCCATATAGGTACCATATAGTTCTGCTGGACAGAATGTATTAAATGAAGGCAATTAAAACAATCTAAAGGGTATCTGGTCTATTTGTACTGGGTACTTTCAGGTCCTATCTTACTAATGTGGAAAGATGTCCTAACTTGACCTGTCAATCAGCTTTAGCTTGAGTTTTCTGAATATAAGGTGGTGCAAAATTATGTATATATATTACTAGGTTCTAATTTAAGTTATTTGTGGATTCTAAGTAGCTAGTTTAGGAGATTCTTTCTTTATTTTGCTGGATCTGGGTTCTTCTAGATCCAATTGTAACTAAGTAGTGTTGCTTTGGATTGTTAAGGTCAGTGAATTTGGTCTTGTAGGAGTTATTCAGTTAAATCATTGACGATGTATTACTGTAGGAAAGTTATGCTGAGTAGTATCCTTAGCCCCCTATTTCAGACCTGGTTTAGGAATAAAATTTTCATGGTGGCTATTTCTTTGTAACAGGCATGTGTTAAGAGAATCGAGGGTGATGAAACTGGGCACAAGCATTGCACTGGACAATATTTTGATTATTGGTCTTGCATTGACAAATGTGTAAGTCTTATCTTTCAGTTGGAGGAGAATGAATAATTGGATTACGGGCTTGCCATTCACTAAGAATTTGATTTTGTGATGCAGGTCGCACCGAAACTATTTGCTAAACTGAAATAACGGGGTGATGATTTTTGTTGGCATTATCTCTTGCATTTCTTTCGAGTACTCCCATAGTTGCTTGCTTGATAACATTTATTTTGTAACCCTAAAGCAGTAATGCCTGTATGATTTTATGTCAGTACTAAGCATTTTTGAACAATGAAGACTGAGTCGAGATCAATAAAGGATTGTTACAGTAGATCAATTGTCGGTGTTTGCGTGTTTATTGCTTAAGGTGTTACTGGTAGTGTATTTGTTACAAGCTTGTCTAAATGGTCATTGGTCATTTACATTTAAGCAGTTGAGGGAATTCGGTATCTGTTTCTGTATTAAGGTCATGATAATGATGCTAAGCGCATCTGATTCTTTCCTACCCAGGGTCTTTCCTATTTCGGTTCTAACCATATATCCAAAATTTCTGGCCACCTGAGGGCTAAGTTCTCATTAAAATTAAGTTTCAACAAATAACAATCCAGAGTTTCCATGGGGTTGGGCAAAAATAATCGATTCTCTCCGCTCTAAAATGAGTGTTGAGAAAAATTATAGACATGTTGGTGGTATACATACTTGTACATTTCTAAAGTCACTTGTTCTAACAAATTTAAGAGATATTAACTTGTTATATGGTTTGATTATAAGTTTATGTTTGTTATTTTCTAGAATTTTTACTGTAAGGGTTTTTTCTAAACATAGGCCCTCATACAAACACTTGATTAGAATTTAGTACGGTTTGAGTCATTTGACTCAACTTTATTTTTTTAATTAACCCATGTTACCAATTTTAAATTCGGCTCGCGGTTTTGGAATAGGCGAATCGACTATGAACCGAGCCAACCAAAATCATAGGCTTTAATGTAATTTTACATATACTTTTGGTTTTATCACAAAACCCTGCCATGGAGGTCTGTGCTTGAAGCTCCCTAACGAAGAAGAAGAAGAAAAGGATAGCAATTAAAGGAAAGATTAATAAAAAGAAGTAAAAAGGATTGACCAATGATATGTCTTTCTTATTAAATACTGGTTAATTAGATATTTTATCTACTCCGTCTTGGTGAGATTCTTCCTTCTTAAAATCAGTATCTTATTTGTCTAAAAATTTTGTCTAAAAATAATTGTTATGTATCTATTTTAAGTTATTATATTATTGTTTTTCACATATTACTTTTATCATTTATGCACTACAAAAAATACACATGAGCATATCTGCACATGAGGTGTAGGCGAAAAAGTGAAGATAATATTAGAAATACATTAATAGTTCTTAATTTTTACAAAAAAAATATAAACATGACACTCATTCTAAGATGGATAGAATGTAATTAAATATAGACGGAAAAAGTGAATGACAGCTCATCCATTTCCTTTGATTTTAAAGTAGTGAGTGACAATATTTTTCAATAAACATGGGCTTTCGCCACTTTGAGCCCTAATTTGATTTTAGTTTAAAAAATTTGTGTGATATTTCCATTTCCTTAACTTTGTGTCCTAGAGGCAGGATATTTCCTTTTCCTTAACTTGCACGGAAGGCTATTTCCAATTTACATATTTCCTATTTCCAGCCTTCCATCTTATAAAACCAACCCTTCTATTTCACTCATAAATTCTTACATGAAAATCAAGATGGAGACTGCACCAGAAGAATTGAACGTTAATGGAGCAGTGAAGCAGAAACTGAGCAATGCCGTAAAGATCAAGCGAAGAAAAGAATGTTTGATGAAGAAAGCCTACGAGCTCTCTACTCTATGTGGCACTCCGGTCTGCGTCATTGTCTTCATGCCCAAGAAAGCTCAACCCGAGACCTGGCCTCGCAGATCAGATGCTGTAAACTTGTTCATCCAAAACTACATCAAAGCTGTCCCGAAAGGGAATGCCAACAAGAACACAATCAATTTGACCGTTGAAGACGTTATGTCGGGACAAAAGCGAAGGCCAAGCTAGGGTTGATGAGGAGGAGACATTTGTGCCCAGCAAAGTTTGGGAAGATCAGGAGGAGTACCCTTTGGATTTGGATTTGGATTTGGATGTGCTTCCAATTCATGAACTGTTGGTGATTAATGAGAAAATCAATGCTACATTGAAGAAGATTGATGATTTAATGGCAGGAAATTATCTCCAGGAAACTTCATCGATGATCAGATTGGTTACTATCAAATACCTAATGATTCAGGTTCGGGTTTTGATTTTAGCTACGCGCTGGGTGGGATGTTTATGAGCAACAATAATCAAGACAACTAGCGAATGACTGATCCATTTGATCAGTCCTGTAGCTATCAAATGCCTAATGATTCTTGTTCGGGTTTTTATTTTAGCTACGCGCTGGTTAGGATGTTTATGAGCAACAATAATCAAGACAACTTGCAAATGACTGATCCATTTGATCAGTCCTGTAGCTACCAAATGCTTCTTGATCTTGATTCTGATACTGTCATGGCTAGTTTTGATTCATTGAACAGCATTGGGTACATGAATTCAATGAACAACTATGTTGATTTCCAGCAAGACGCGTTCTACGCGAATCCATTTAATTATGTGCATCCAGCTACTGCTAATGATCAGTTCACAGGTTATGATGATCAAGAGTTTCCTATTTCATCATATTGTATGTACCAACAACCCAAGGAAGAATGGTTCTTGCACTCAAGAATGTAGTTTGTTAGATTCTTATTTTAGCTAGAATTAGAGTTTTTTGTTTCGCGGATCAATTGGTTTTTGTTTAGCTTTAGTTTCTGATAAACAATTTAGCTGTTTGAATTTAGCTTTTGAACGTGTGAATGTACTTGTTTAGATCAAAATTGAACAATCTATTTTTACAAATGGAACTAATGTACTTGGTTTAGCTACCTTGTTTGATGATTGAATCAGTAACAAAGGATTGGCTAAAATTGGGTAATGGTGTGATTTGAGGCATGGATAGATGATACAGCAGAGAAGGTATTTTCTTGGGAAGATCAGGCAACGCAGCTTCGAGATTCAGAACTTGAATCGCTTGCCTTATCGATGGCCTCACGTTGCGATCCGGGTAAGCACACCATAGCCCAACAATCATCAAACACTTCACTTGTTGTTCATCAAACTCCAAGCCTAGCAAGTTCTTGTCAACAGCCAAATCAAGCTTCCCTTCTCCACCATAAAGATCCCAAATCCACTCCACCAGATCAGACCCATTTCACCATTTCCCACCATAGAATCCACAGACCTCCTCCCAGTAGCAATCTCCAATGCCACAACCCCGAAGCTGAACACATCTAACTCTTTGCTAGCCCTGCCCGTGCTCACGTATTCTGGCGCCAAGTATCCAAAAGTACCCGCCACTCCAGTTGTGTGTGGACCAAGTTCGTGATCCATGACTCGCGCTAAACCAAAATCACCAAGCTTGACAATGAAGCTAGAATCTAGCATGATGTTGCTCGATTTTATATCCCTGTGCACCACGCATTGCTCCCATTCCTCGTGAAGGTAAAGCAAGGCAGAGGCCAAACCGAGAGCAATCTTGTACCTTACAGGCCATGCCAGAGGACTCTTCTTGCCAAAAAGGTGAGCGTCAAGACTACCATTAGGCATGAACTCGTAGACTAGTAGTAACTCGCCGCCATCATGGCACCAACCTATGAGTTGCACAAGATTCCTTTGTCTTAACCGGCTAAAGACCTTGATCTCGGTCACATACTCCTTTTTCCCTTGTCTAGACCCTCTGGAGATTTTCTTGACAGCAATAGGCATGTCTATGTCCACCAGGTATCCCTTGTAAACAGATCCAAACCCGCCTTCACCCAACTTCCTCCCATCTGAGAAATTGTTGGTAGCAGAAACAAGATCTTTCTGAAGAAACCTTCTTGGCCCAACTCCTTTTTCGAGATCATCATTAATGGATGCCAAGTTCTTGATCCTCTCTGCTGCTTCCCTTCTCGCATTTTGTCTCCTCTGCCAAATCGCGAACGCTACAATCAAAGCAACAATCACAGCACAAGCTGACACTGATATGCCTAGCTACAACAATGAAAATACTAATCTTCTCTTTGTTTCTTGTGTTACTTCCCTAACTCGAACTGAACTCCCAGGACCACCGAAGAATGTGCTTCTCTTGCGCCCCCACGATGATACAATCCTTTCAATTTGGTAATGATAAATGAGAAAGAAATAGAGAAATGAGGTAAAGAGATAAGAATCGGAGAAAGGGGAAAG
>JAYMTA010001049.1:0-22135 GCA_036897625.1 Pelargonium cotyledonis
CAAACCTGGAATCTCCAATTACCAGAGGAAAGGGCACAAGCCCTTTTTCGATGAGCATGGACTTGCGAGATTAGGGCTCGAGAAGCGAGATTTGGACCAGAGTTTAATCGACGGGTCTCGAAACGAATTGGGCTGATTTGGATCGGCTGCGGTGCGATTCAATTTGTTTAATCGATTGATTTTCTGCGTAGGGTTCGCAATTCTAGAGAGAGAAACGAGATGATGGATGCGATGTGCTAACACGACACGGCGAATGGAAGAGAAAGTGAGGTGAGAGAGAGAAATGGTTTGGGGTCAAGAAATGGCCAGTTTTGCAAAGGTGTTGGTTGATGGGGACAAGCCCTGCGACACCGTTCTAAGACTGTTTCTTCAAACGACGTCGTTTCTTCTCTCGAAAATTTACACGTGTAACGGAGGCTTCTGCCTTTTTTTTCTCTACAAATAGTAAGCAATAGCAACTTTTTCTTCTTCCCGGGTAACTACATAACGGAGAAATTGTAAATATCCCCTGCAAATGTCTTTTTTTACTTTTTTTTTTTCGATACATTTTCATGTCTCGATTCTCTGAAATTCATATTAGTATGCGTTCTTTTTACAATGGTGAATAAGTTTACTCACGCCTTAAATACCGCTTAACAATTTATTACTAGTCTTGCACGGCATCTAAAGTAGTGAAAGTCCTAGTGACGTAAAATCTAATCCCAAAATATGTTAAACCACAACATCACTACTGAATCCGCACATTCATTTCCGTATTCTTTTGACAAAAATTATTATTGCATACAATTTGATGCAAGTATATCTCATGTTGATGACGTGACCAAACTATGGCCCTTCACTAACAAAGGATGAAGGAGAGAGTAACAAGATGACTTTCGTGGCTTATAATGTGTCATGTCAGTTTACCTATAATGTAATATATGTGCGAAAGAATTCACTGCATGCAAGGATCTGCTTCCTTAATCCCTGCCCAACATGAAGCATTCATTTGGATTCTTTTTTTCACTGATAAACAGAATCAATCAAATATTATACATATACAAACTCAGAACAGCCATAGGCTATGTAAATGTAGAGACTGTTGAAGTTGAAGATGATAGCCAAAAGATGTGTACTGATTCAAGTCATAATACACCCAATCAGAAGTTGAAGATGAAAAAAACTAATTGGCCTGTGCAAATATAAGAATCAACCATCTGCTAACAGACCAGAACTGATGAGTCAAAAACTAAGATAATTATAGTAAACTATATATATGAATCTTGAGAAGAAAAAAATTTGATTGACAGAGAAGATACAAACTGGCCACAACACAAGCCAGTCAGGGGAAGTTCATACATCCAATCCAATCCAATCCAATCCTCCTAAGGCAGCAAAAGGAATGGGGGTTTGAAGGTTCATTGGGGGCAGAGAGTCAATCTCTAATAGTTTCCTTATAAACTGCAGGCGGCGGCACAGACATCACATGACAGATGACTCTCAGAAAGTTAGATATCTACACAGGAAAACCTGTTTGCTTGGCCAATAGCAGAACAGAACTGAACAGATTCAATTCATACAACAATCTCCAACAGGTTTCCAAGGTTAGAATGGGTACAGCAGCAGCTGTTCTGGTGAATCAACTCCATCAGGACTCTTCTTCAAAATCTACTTTGCTGGAATCTCGGTCCTAAAAGTAAAGAGACCAAAACAAAGTACAGAATTAGCCAAGAACAAACTGAATATTATCATTTGAAGCTAGGCCAATGAAAGAAGAAAGAATTTAATTCATGTACAATATAACATAGATAAACAGATAACATGTTTCTGGAAATTATAATTGCTACAGTAGTTAGTGAAAACTTGTATAGTCAGTTCCATGAAACCGACAAATGGTAGATAAGTTAACTCACGCCCCCAACTATACTAACAAAGGTAGTAAATTTGACATCATAAGAAAGATGTGAGGTTACTCACCAGGCTTTAAACAACTTTGCCTCCCGGCCCCTTAACTACTGCCATGAGGGTTGCTTTTAACTAAATCTGTCTGCCGCATCCCACCCACCATCAGGCTCCTTTCTCTTTAATACATTCCCTGCCATTTGAAACATTTTCAACTGTTCCTCAGCCAGGGCCTGTGGAACAGGAAGTGATACCTGCCTTAAGGCCGGGGGCACCCGATCATCTCTCCTTTCTGTATCTGCACCAGGGCCTGCATTAAGATCCAAACCCTGATTTCCCCATTTCCTACTGTCAGAAGCAACACTACTTGTACCTCCATGAAGGTTCATAACAAAGGGGCGAGAATAAGAAGACGTAACAACACCAGCAGGTCCAACTAACTGTGAGGGAATAGTGGGGTAGCAAACTGCTCCACCAGTCGAGGAATCCATAAACGGTGTTGAACCCGAAAAAGAGTTTGAAGATAGAGGAAAACTGGTCTCAAAAGGAAAGCCGCCTGGATACTGAAATTGGGTAGGAGTTGGAAATGCCACAGCAGGAGTGGAGGACAGAACTGGACCCCTGTAGAATTCTGGAACAAAAGCTGTACTCCCAGTGGGCCCCAAGATCCTTTGTGAGCCAGAAGCAGCAACATAACTCTGATCGCCTCTGCCAGGTAAAATTGGTGGAACGGCTATTGCTGAATACGCATTGCCAGGAGGGAACCAAGAGTAGTTCCCAAACTCTGCACTATTTATTCTTACACCTGGAGTGGTCACCTGGAAAGGCAAACTGCTTTTATTATGCTGGCTGCGTTGCACTGCTTCAGCGCCAACTTCGTCAAAGCCTGGTCCATTGTTCAAATCAAAGCCTCTAGAAATATTAACACCGCCATTAGATAATCCACCAGCTAATGAAGGTCGAGTAGGTAAACAAGGATTTTCCAATCCACAGCTCCTACTCACTGCAAATGGTCCAACATCAGGACTATCATCAACTCTGTTCAAATCAAAATCAAGTCCTCCAGCACCGCGATCAAGAGACCCAGACTCAGAACATGTTGCCTGTGCTGAGCTCCGAGAAGCAACATCCTCCAAAACTCTCTCATCTGGCACGTTTAGGTCAAAGTCAAAAGCAGGACGACCTTGTTTGTTAGATGGGGCATCAACCACATGGACATCAGAGGTATTGCCTGGCATCCTCATATTCTTTCGAGGTTCAGCTGGCCGAAATGCACTTCTGAAAGCTGAGCCTTTCCATCCAAGTTCTCCCTTAGTGCGCAAAGGGTTTTCGGAAGGAGGGAAAAGCCCTTTGGCAGCAGCAGCTATGGTGATTGAGGCAGGAAAACTCCCAGACAATGAAGACATGGGAAACGGTAATGGACAAGGGGAATGTACACTAGCAGAAGTACCTGTAACAGACAATTTAACAAGCTCACCTTGACCACCATCATCAAAACAGAAGCCTTCATTCAAATCAAAGTCTAGCTTTACCGCCATATATGGCCCAGAAGCAGAAACTGGAACATTTTCCCTAGCAATGTTTCGTTCATCTGTGACCTCTGATTCCAATACATTCAACTTCTGCCCACTTGTCTTCTCACACGATTCCTTATCTTGCACAGGAGTTAGTGACGACTCTACACGAGAAACAAATGCACCAGAAACATGACGAAGAGAATTATTACTTTCTACATTCTCAGCAAAGTCTTTCTTATGATCGGAGTTCAGTGAATTGGATGAACCTAAATCCATAGCAAGTCTTTCACTCTTCAGACCATGACCAACTGCTTTCAGGTCAACAGTCGTATCAGCCTTGGACTCCGAATGAGTATCAGTATCTTTCACTTTACCCTCAAAGGACTGCAGATTAATTTCGGCCACAAGAGGTTGCTTCTTCTCTGTGAAAACTACACTGCTAGACTCTTTGTCAACTTTTTTCTGGTATTCACCAACCTTTTCTGAAGATGAGACAGGTGATTTGTCATTGACTTCGATCTCAAAATTTCCAATTGGCTTTGTAGCATCCAATGCCACTGCGTTATTACTCTCTAAAGTTCTTTCATCTGCCTGATCAACTTTATCATCTTCGTTCAACAAATGAGTCTTCCCTTTCAATTTTGAATCAGATATACTACTACTTCTAATATCGTGAACTCCTGATTTTCTTTGCTCATGAGAAAGGCCACATCCCTCAGCCTCGGAGCTATCCTCATTTTTAGCATGGACAAGAGAAGACAAAGCTATGGAAGCATCATGTGTTAGCTCACCAAGTTGCACACCAGACCTCAGGCATGAGTCATCTGCATTTTGTTGCAATTTAGTCACGGAAGAATTCAATTGTACACTGCACTCCCCTGATTTCTCTTCAGGGTAAAATGAAGTACCATTTCGGTCCCCAGAGAAGGTTGGAGATACAGGGATTGCAGTATTTCTAACTTCATCTTTAGCCTGTAATGAATCAACAGTATCTCCGTGACTGTTAGTAGCACCACCATTTGCTCCATCATTTGGTTGACATCGGGTTTGTGCAACTTCTTCACCTGATTGCCTCAATCTGCTATTAGTGCCTGAGCATGATTCTTCAGGAGCTGGTGAACTTCTACCAAGAGAGCTGGATGGTGACACATTTTCAGATTTGTATTCTCCAGTAGCCACACTAGCTAGCAGATTCATACCTCTGTGATCTCCAGGCGATGGAGTCGCACTAGATTCAGAGAACTTGGCACAGCTTTCAATCAAAGCATTAATGGAGCTTAAAGAAGCATCACAAGATTTTGCAGCTCTAGGCACCATGCCCAGTGATGAGCTCGTAGCTTTAGACACTTCCAACAATTTATCACCTTCCTCACCTCCCCGGCGCCGTTCATCGCAATGAGGCAACCGATTACCACCATCTAAAACGGTCAATCCATCTCTGTCATGACACACTTCAGTGTTTATATTTGATACAGATGAAACTCGAAACATGTCACTCTTCCCCTTCAGTTTTCTTTCATGGTTGTCAAGCTTCTCTGCAGTATCTCTGCCACCAGTACCAACAGGATCTTCAAAAGAAACTCCTCCACCACCACCTCTGCCGGGACTACGACCAGTGTTAGGCAACCTGAGAATCAGACGTTGACTATTTCCATGATCAGCATGGGGAACATCAGGTGAATTTTCATGTGTAATTCCAGTTGATGATGCCTTTTCAGAAGACAAATTCTTATTTGACACACTAACTTTTACTGAACCAGTTTCCTTTTGAACCACAGCTGCACCAAGAATTCCATTGCTTGTTTTGCGGTGGCGAGAACCACTAGATAATTTATTCACACTCACTGACCCAGCAGTGGACCTGCAAGATGAACCAACAGTTTTTGCATGATCACTTGAACAAGACTGACTGTTGTTTTGAGATTGACTAGAAGAGCTGCTTCTCTCCGCTTTATTTGGAGTCAAGGGTACGTCAGAGCTTCCACCTGCAGCTGATGTTCTGAAGTTTGATTCCTTCAAATTGGCACCTGCCGATGAAGGTAAGGATTTCGTTGAGCAGGGAGACAATGATGACTTTGCAGCAGAATCCCCCGAGCCAAGTTTACCCTGAGAAGATTTAGATGCAGATGGTTGCAGAACAAAGACCTTTGGGGAAATCTCAGAGTATCCCACCGCTTTCCTGTTACCAACATTAGAAACTTCCGAAGGCACTTGCTTCATAGGCCAAGATACGCTACGACTTGGGCCGGACTTAGCATCATTCATATTCATTTCTGCCTCTACACGTTTCTTCCATGTGTCCACCAAACTTCTTGCTTTCTTCTGAATATCTGAATTCTTATTACTGCGTAAATGATTCACAGACTTGCCAATATTACATGTTTGTAGTGCATGAAGATTTACAGGCACCTTATCAAGAGCACGGAGTAAAGCCAACAGAAATTCCTCAACAGATTTATCGCTTTCTTTCGGGTTACTACCATCACCGATTTTCCCTTTGTGGACCTCTTGGAGCCACTCGTCCAAAACAGGCAAACCCTTAAGACGTACAAAATGTTCAAGACAATCATACCTATCAGTCACTGCTATCACATCAACAAGCAATTTTCGGCCCGCCAAATCTAATTTCTTATCAACACTGTCAGGTTGCATGAGTTGCACTAATTTTTCGACCCCTTCCAAGTCCACCACACCTCCCTTGTCTGTAATTTTAGTGATCTCAGACTTCAGCATGTCATCCTCTGTTCTTGATACACGTTCCCGTTTAATAGGATCTGAACTCTGATCACCACGTTCCCTCTTCTTTCCTTTAGACTGAGACGAAAACGAGGTGGCGGTGTTCTGTATACTATCAGAACCAGACTTTAATTGCTGCGTTGATGCCGGACCATTCAAGGGTTTAGGAGATCGTCCTCCAGACTGCATTGTACCATGCATTTCTAATCGAGTTTTGTCTAATAGCTTATCTACTTCCTCTTGTCGTCCCTGTGTTTGACAAGCAGACTAAGATGTAGTTAAATTTCTCGTAATGTACAAAACTGTGAAAATTAAGACTTAAACTAAAACACTCACTTTAATATAATCTTTATCGGTTAACCACCATAAACACTTGTTCTCAGTATCATACACTCGTCTGCACACAAATGAGGATATCCCTGAAGGAAGTTCAACACTTTTACGAAGGAATGAGACTTTACACGGATGGAGTAACGATGCAGCAGGTATCTCATCCTTATGAAAGGAGTAAAAGACCTCGTTGGGCGCAGCTTCCAGCAAGTTACCTTTTCCAAGCTCTATGTCGGCTGGTCGGTAAAGCCAATTTACACCTAATTTTAAACTGTCCTGTTTATCTACTGTTAGACAACGAATTATTCCAATAAATGGTGGGGACTCCTGGGGCGGCTTGAAAAGTGCGCAGTCACCAACACAAATTTTGCGTCCATCCTGCAATCAGAAAATGATGTCATGAAAACCAGATTTAAACTCAACTGTGAGAGGGATAAATGTTGTCACTACATATTTACAAGCAAGAAAGGTAAAATTTAAATGAATGTTATAGAACGCAACACTAGAATCTTAAATTTTGAAGATAGAAGATAATGTATCCAGCTATTGCCAACATGATTTTAACTACAAAACACAAAATGAATCTTAAAAGAATACATAAGTTGACCCTAAGGCACAAAACAAACTGAATAAACCAATCAATTAAGCCATGCATTATAAGTTATTAAGATTATTGCACCAGGCTTGATGATTCATGTGTCTATATCATCCATTTACGTACTGAAAACAAGTACAAGTTTATACACCACATAGCACCCACAAACTACTGCAAGTTTCAAACAACCTCTATGCAACCAAATGAAGAATAAGAAAAAACAAATAGCTCCCCTGAGTGATCTAATCACTATTGTCAATTTATAAAATTGAACCCAAAAATCACCTCACAAAATAAAAAGGTCTAACCCAGAACTTAAAAGCGCATTTTGAATGGGAAAAACTGTAGCTACAAGTTCATACAAATACAGCAAGTCAATCTGTAAACAGAAAAATAAGAACATTTAATAAAACAAGACAATAGCACATAATTTAACACACATAGCAAATTCAAAACAGTATTCCTAACCATTAGTACCAACAACACTATTTTCTTCTTCCAATCATGAATTAGTATGAAACTGTCTACCCACATATCGAATCATAATAAAATTAACCTTTGCCGCAGATAAAAGCTACACAGGACACAGAATTATGAGTGTACCAAACAAAAATACCAGACACTATACAGTGTGTGATGTGATGTGACGTGACAATTAATACTAGATTAGAAGAGAATTGCAAACAAACCAAAAGCCCAAAGATAAAAATTTGAAAAAAAAACAATAATTATAAATCGAAAAATAGATGTATGAATACATATAGTTCAAATCAGAACACCGTAACCAAACTGGGTCACATGATGGAGGAATATGTGGAAGCCTAGAAGGGGATATATTCTGTATTGTGGAACAGGTTTAAGTGATTAAAAATAAAACCATATGAGTGTAAACCAAGAGCATCAAAAAAATACAAGCGCAATTCTATATTAATAGGGTATATAGAGCACATAACAGGATGCATTCCATATATGTGTCCAATTGAATAAAAATGTAGAATTTATGAACACGATGAAATCAAGTAACCTAGGGCTAAAAATCGATCAATCGAGTACAAACAAGTTATATACAAAACAGAAACCTATAGAAAATGATAAGCCAGAAAGGAAGATTATCATTACAAATTAATTGAGCAAAAAAAAAACATCAGAGACGACAACCAACACACCCAAAAAAACAACGTAACCAGAGAAAGGGGCATATTTTATACTTTGCAAAAGGAATCCGGGCTTGACGAATCGGAATCAGCTACAAACGTCGCGCGGGAAGGTTCCGGCCACATGTGCCGACTCTGTATCCACTTCTTACCACCCAAGCACCCATGCATATCCCTCCATCAGCCTTGTTTAGAGAGCAATCGATCCTGACTTCGTTCTTAAACAGAAACATCAATCCCGATCCAATTCCCACCTCAAAAGCAGAAATTTCAAAAAGCAAACCCTAGATTCCTATAATTGAAGCTGCGTAAAACCCTAGATCAAACCTGGAATCTCCAATTACCAGAGGAAAGGGCACAAGCCCTTTTTCGATGAGCATGGACTTGCGAGATTAGGGCTTGGGAAGCGAGATTTGGACCAGAGTTTTATCGACGGGTCTCGGGAGGAATTAGGGTGATTTGGATCGGTTGCGGGGCGATTCAATTCGTATAATCGATAGATTCTCTGCGTAGGGTTCGCAATTCTAGAGAGAGAGATGAGACGATGGTTGCGATGTGCTAACACGAAACGGCGAATGGAAGAGCAAGTGTGGTGAGTTTGAGAGAGAGAGAGAGAGAAAAAAAAAATGTTTGGTGTCAAGAAATGACCAGTTTTGCAAAGGTGTTGGTTGATGGGGACCAGCCCTACGACGCCGTTTTAAGATGGTTTCTTGAAACGACGTCGTCTCTCCCCTCGACATTTTACACGTGTAACGGAGGCTTTTTCTTTCTCTCTTTTTTATTTATCTGCAAATAGCAAGCAATAGCAACTTTTTCTTCTTCCTCTTCTTTTTTGTAATAGCATGTGCAATTAGTTAGATAATTCCGAGAAATTGTTTTTAAATGAATAATTACAAAATATATAGTTTGTATAATTTTCCATTTTTACTATTTTATGTTTCATTTCACAATATTTTACATATTTTTGTTAATGTTGTAATATGGTTAAGTTTAGATGATGAGCATAGTCGACTAAGTTTCTATTTACAAACAAAATTCTGTTATTAAGATAGTTATGAAAAAGTGTATGGATGATACATGTCGTGTTATATGTCTTATCAATACCTGTATACATATCACATTGAGTGATATCACAATGTATGATGAGACTATTAGTTAGCAATCAAATGTTAGAGATAATAAATTGAATACATATCACGTTGAGTGATATTTGTGTCACGTATAAAAAAACAAATCATGGGATTTGAATGAGAATATTTGATGTGGGGTCTTTCGGGAGGGGAATTGATTTGCTCGTTGAGTCGTTGTCTTCATAAAAAACTTTACGTAAACATTAATTAAACTATGTAAATCTTTATTTTGACAAAAATATCAATCAAACAATGATATATTAAATTTTATATATAATTTGGTCTCTCATGAGATATTAGGTAATCTTATATCCATACTTTAATAATGTTATATGTCAATCAAATGATCGTAAATGGTTACAGAAAAATTGGACAGGTCCTATAGGTCCATTAGAAAGAAATAGCATACTTATCAATGGAAACATTTTAATGAACATAAAATAATTAGATAATGAAAAATTGGAGTAAAGTAAGTCCACGGCCATGGTTCCAAGTCCACGTATATATGTGGCAACTCCTCAACTAAACCATCTTCATTTCAGTTGTTTCTAGATGTCATGCTTATAACGACTCCTTGAAACAAACCATACTACAACAGTGAGAGTTTCATCCCACGTATGTGACATGTGCATCTCCAATTGCTTTTCACCTTTTGTATGCCATGCAACTCATCTACCTCTCGATTATTCTAATGTTATCCAAGTACGAAAATGGAAATAATAAAACTATCTCAATGTCATTGCTTGACCTAAGAACTCTCAAGGTAACACTCCCAAGGAGGTAACATTTTGTATGTAAACCTTCGACGTTCAAAACACATTACACTACGTTCGATTGACAAGTCTCATTATATGACAAATCTCCTACGACAAAAAGTGTCTTTAAAGTAATCTATCAAACATATATTTGTATGTTTAAATACTTTATAAAAATACAGACAATGTCACCATGACAACATCATGGCTATGTCATTGACTGATGATGCATCGTCAACAAATTAATCTATACGAGTACACGTACATAATTCACCTTTGAAAGGGAGAGGAAAACTTGAATTAAACATCTTTACTAATTGTCCATTAGATCACTTGTAATGCATTGTTTTTTTTTTTTGGGAATAGTAATGCAATGATTTTATTATAACGAATATGTTTATTCTCATGTATGATATAATTATATATAGTCCACAAGTAACGAGTTTCATTCAATTGTATTTTTTTTATATAATAAACATCTTAATTTTAGTTGAGCTACACAAAAGGGTAGCTCTATCATGTAAACCAAATAATTCACTCCATACTGTATGGTTGTAATGATTCAAACATAATATTTCTATGAGAATCTGAAGCGCTTAACCGTTTGTCCCAACCTATTTTGGCTCATTCAATTGTATGGTTGTAATGATTTTCATTCAATTGTATAGCTTTAGAGTTGTGATAAACTTTCATCATAATATATTATATGTTACATGTGTATAATATGCAGGTCTCGAATATATTAGAAATTACACTCCTAACCACCCTCACATATTTATGTCAATACGAATAGACTATACATGATCTTATCATCGAATTGAATAAGCATTTTGTTAATTAAAAACAACACACGAAAACAGAAATTAAGCATCCCAAATTAGAACAAACGTGGTATAAACGTCACACAAAAAAACCAAACGAAACCGATGTTAAGGAAAATAATGATGCAACCACACCATAGTACCCTTTAGATATAACAAACAAAAGACGAGCCATGCCACGGTGGCTTGGTTGCTTTATGGATGGTCGTTTCTCGTTCGATCAAATAAACCTTGAGAGCCCACCATGAGCTGTCCCTGTTAGTGTTGCGCAAGTGAAAATGATACTGATGATGTGAATTAAACTGACAAAAATTAAATAAAAACAAATAAAAGAAAGTTTTATTTTTATTTATTTGTACAATAAAATAAAACAATCAATATGTATCATTCTTTCATTCGTTAGTGTCTCTCTTTCTTTATGTTGTTTTAAGAGTCGAATGTGATTTTTGTTTAACTACGACTGCTTTTAGATTTACATATAATAAATTATGGTCATTCTCGTTTCTAATAGTGAGTCTTGCTTTGATAACGTGTTAGAGTTGTTTGAGCCTTTTTCAGTCGAAGACTCAAACACGTGAGAGAAGCGTGAGTGTGAATTTGAGTAGATCTGTAGAGAGAAATTCCGGTGCCGGCGAAGAGTAGGCGGCCACTTGAGTGTCGAACTTCCGACAAATGCAACTGAAGATTCTGGATCTACAAAACAAACACCAAATAACGATGCAACCGGGGTGGGGTTTTCGGTTCATCGCCTCCGGCGTGAGAATCAATGATTTGGTCTAAATAAATGAGAGAAATGATAACAGAGGTTTTAGATGCAGAGTTTCAGTTAGCAAAAATTCAGATTCGGAATAAGACATCGGGACTCCCATTTCTGACCAAAAATGGGGGTATTTATAGGCTTACTCTGACTTGGGTTGCACGTTCCAGCTGTCTTGGACAGTCGGTGATGAGCTGTTCCAGTTCACGTACAGCTGTCACGGAGGTCTGTGGTTTGGTCCCGGGAACTTGACTTTAGGGGACTTGATCAGTGGGGACATGACTAGTGGGGACATGTCCAGCGGGGACATGTCTAGGAGACGGTTCCTTTCTCTTCAGGGAGTTGTCTGTTTGGTGTCGTGCTTTTGGCGGGATCTTGGTTGCTGTCCTTGCTTGTACTTGTCCTGATCTTCTCCATTTACCGGTCAGTTACACACTGCTGCCTCCTCGGAACCTCTGACGATGTCGGGCAATGGTGCCACGTGTCGGCCTCTAATCGGCTACCGATACTTGAGAATTTTTATGCAAAAACAAGAGTTTTGTTAGGTTTTTGCAGATTTGTGACGTAGACTCGCGGTATGCTTTTTGTTGGCATTCGAGGCAACAAAGACCATTGCAGAGAAGAAGAAGGTGCCCTGAAATGTAGTGATCTGGCCAGAGTTATCGAATCAGACTTCGAGTTTGCTGTCGGACCAGATGACATACACGATAATGACGAGAGGCGGTTGACATAGCACTCCACGTGGTCAACTTAAACTTCAAGTGCAATCGTTTTCAGTGCCTTCAATTTGATAGAAGGAATCTAGTGTTTTTGGTTTGACCATTCACGATATTTTAGCCATTGTGGCTCATCACAGTTTCCAATTTTTGAATTGGTCTACAAACCGAATAATCCACAAGTTAATTAAGTTTTCAGTTTTTATATCAAACATGTCTTTTTATCGTCTAATTTGAAATACTAATAAAATATTAGCTTTTAGGGGTTAAACAAATTATATATAAAAAAATCAATCAATGTCGATTTCCACGGGTCCGTTCTGTGATACTGATACTGACCACCCAGATGGTGATGGTGACTCATTTTGTTTTTTGTATTTTTAATAAACACAATATGTCGGAAAGTTAGCTTCGAAAGCGACCCTTATCTGATTTTTGATATATTTATTTAATAAAATCATTGTCTTATTGAACCAAACCTTTTTATGTTACAATATTTGAATTGAATTTGATTTATTTATAAAGTGGAGTTTATGGAATGGTAGTTCGGGTGTGGAACTGGACAAACATTACCATATTGAAGTGGAGCAAAGGGCACATGTGCCATCTGTTCGTTGATTACGACCCGTCTGATTCACAATATCCAGAAATCAAGGTCTCTCCTTTTTTTAAAAAAATTAAATAACCATTTTACTTCCTACGCACCAACACTTATATTGTTGACTGTATTGTTTTGTTTTGTTTCAGGTTTTGGTGTTTTCTTCATGCAAGTTACTATGTCTTATTTTTATGTACATTACTTATTTTATGCATCGGTTACTATTTTTCTTTTTCTTTTTTCAAATAAAGTGGATTTTGTGGGTGATGCCAGATATCACAAGAGTTTATTTATTTATTTAAAAATATAAATGAGCCTTGTTTTCTGATTGACTTATTAGTCTTTTCATTTTAAATAGATAAAATTGTATTTGTCGTAGAGGGGTTTGTTGGGGGTGTACGGTGGGTGTAATCGAGGCCAAATCAAATTTAAATTTTTTATATCTTGATTCAATGTTAATGAATTTATAGATTTTTACTCGAGTTTGGTTGTGTAAAAGATGGTTAAGCTCGATTTCGGCTTGGATGGTTAATAATTTATTAAAAATAAAAGCAAGATTATTGTTTCATATCTATGAGCGGAAATATTAATTTTAACGTTATAATATGTAAATAAAATTTGTACATGTGTTAGGCCTAGGCCCAATTAGAAACCACTACACAAGGATTGATGCGAAATTCAACCAGGCCTAAGAGGGAGGTAAAACTAGGCCCAAAACCCACGGGTCAGGAGCGCCACCTCCTAAGATCACATCTATAAGTAACACAAGACAACTCCTAATAATAAATATATATAGCTCCCGATTATTAATCAACTAATTTGATGGAGAGGTATTCAATATATATGAAAGACCTTATTTTCCAGGATCTGTTTGATAGAAAGAAAGACAATACTCATTCCGAACAATAACAATAAGCTACATGTTATACAACATTATCTGTTAAAGTTATATTACAAATATAAAATATAATGAAATAAAGATTATTACAAACTCAATCCATGATGTATAGCTCAGTATTTATCTATAGTTTTTTATTTGAACATTCTTTTGCTGGGAGTTTAGTTTCTAAATAGAGAAACATGTGTGTGACTAAGAAAGATCGAATCCAAGTGTTGTGACACAATCTCACCTGACGTTACCAGCCGAGCCACAACCTTTTAGTACCTCATATATCATTAAATACTATTGAATTATTAAATGAATGTCCCTTATTTTCTTCGAATTTCTAGATTGACTATGAACAATTTTGTTATGAGTTATTGGAAAAACTCTTTTAGCATGATCTATATAACTATATAAGTGAACAAGCAATAGCACCAAAATGCAAAAAAGTTAAATAAATAGGACCATGAATCAATAAATAATGTGTGCTAACTATAATATATGTTGTTGGGTAATTAAAGACCACTAATAATATGTTGTGTATGTATCATAGGCCGGCTAGGTAAATAATTGCTATATCTAAAAAAAGGTGAAGTTAGTCAATTAATTAAATATATACTTGTTCTTGTTCAATAGGTTAGGTTTACATTTTGATCATGGTATAGATGTGCTTATAAATAGTTAGTGCACACTTATTGATTCTCCAAATTTGTTTGTGTTTTGATGTCAATTAGGTCTCAAGGTTTGTGGTATTTAAGAGGGAAAAAAAGTAAGAATTTGTTCTTTTGGACCCAATGAGCTCATGAGTTGGGAAACAAAGAATGGATTCTAATTTACAGTGAATAACTTTTTTGGTCCCCTACCCACAATTCATTACTTGTTCAAGTACGTTTGTATCTTTTGGCAACAATATATTCCACCACAATGTATACATGTATTGCGTACGAATGACAAATATTTTGTTGGTCTTAAAATAAGTGCATTATTTTATTTTTACAGATATCGGTATACATAAGTTATAATAATGTTTGTATAACTGTTCTTTTTATGTATTTTTTTCATATCTTCATTTCTTTTTGGATAAACAAAGAAAAGCTAAAAACAGTGCACAGAAACAACAGCCCCCCTGTAATCATCTTTAACCAGACTCTCCACCCAACAAGAATTGTCTGGGAAAAAAAAAAATCAAAGTCATTATCAAGAGCTTGCCCCAAATTAGTCATCGCGTTTGCAATGCGATTTACTTTACTAAAAGTGTAATTTGTCACCACACAAAAGCTCCCTGACGTCATCGAGTGGAACTTGCACCGCCCATCCCACACAACAATTGTTGTCAACTGTCCGCCAGCTCTTAGTTCAAGTTGTTTCTAACCTAGTCCGAAGCGCACAGAACTCCGCCAAAGTGACTGGAAAAAACACACTCGAAAGAGCATTGACTCGAATTACCAAGACACCCCATCACAATCGTGTGTGTGTGTGTGTTACTGTCCGCCAACTCTTATTTCAAGTTGTTTCTAACCCAGCCCGAAGTGCACTCTGCCAAAGTGACTAAACAAAACACCCCCCCCGAAGTGCACTCGTGTGTGTGTGAACATGACAATGACGTTGGTAACCGACGAAAATCATTGTTTTGTGACATAATATTCTGCCAAAAATTGCATGTTTTCTTATAATGTTTATTTATCAAAATTTTTATTTTTCTTATA
Source organism: Pelargonium cotyledonis (assembly GCA_036897625.1). Lineage (NCBI taxonomy): Eukaryota > Viridiplantae > Streptophyta > Magnoliopsida > Geraniales > Geraniaceae > Pelargonium > Pelargonium cotyledonis. The sequence goes on from JAYMTA010001049.1 coordinate 15,580, forward strand.
TTCATTAGAGTTTATTTATCATTAAACTAACTGTTCCATAGAAAGTTAGAACTTGATGACGTGATGGTTTAATATGCATTATAAATATTAAGTTTTAATGGAAGGAGTAGGTGCATAAACGAAGGTAGAGGAGCGAGAGGTGTTAGGATGGGAGGAGTTATGAGAGGTGAATATGGTTGTTAGGTATTGCATGAATGTTGGTTCACAAACATGTGATATATTGTGGTAGACTTAGACTTAGACTTAGACTTAGGTTGACCCAACACATATATATAGATCCATACCCAAATTTATGAGGCCAAACCCATTTCCTTAAACCTTAAGGGTCAATGCATTTAAAGGTTGTAACATTTGTACGGCAAAAATACCCACATTTATTAGATAACAATAATATTTATGGTCATGCACAAAATTTCTGAAAAGCCCAGGTTATGTTTAAAAGCCCACCCTTCAAATAGATAACTATAATATTTATGGTCATGCACAAAATTTCTGAAAAGCCCAGGTTATGTTTAAAAGCCCACCCTTCAAATAGTTAGGTCTTTGAATTTCAATAAAAATAAATTGTAACCAATCAGACCAGATCGAATTCATAGCAAAGTCCTTCGGTTTTTTATAAATAAAAATCGGTCAATCCGATCTAATTCATGATTCAGTCCACCAATATCGTCAAAGTCAATCTTTAAGTATTTCATTTTGTATCTATACCGTGAGGACATTTTGGTCATTCATTATCGTCAACGATTCCTAGACACCTATTATTTATAGTGATTGAGGTCTTAAGCCAATAATTATTTTATTTACGCTAAATCATGAATGAGTTAATATACCTCATTAAAAATTATAGATCCGGACGAGTCGCTCATATTTCACTAATTCACTTGAATGAATACGAGTAAAATATAATGAGAAGTCATTACCTTATTGGTTTGACTTAGATTCCTTATTCTTTTATATATAGAGGTATTTTAAAAAACATTTGTACCTTAAAAAACAATGCTATATACGTGAATGAATACAATTTAACCAGAATTATTTTTGGTATGAATACGTAGAAAAATATAAAAATCAAAGACAAATACATATGATGTGACCCCACACACGAACATGATGATGGAATAATCAAACACGTTTAAGCATTGAATTGTTGTTGCCTTTTGATGGAAGAAAAAAAGAGAATTGCGTGTTTGAAAAAATGAGATGTAACCGAGTTTTGAAAATGAGTGATTAAGACGCATCCTGTTCCTAATTGTAATTCTGATTCCAACAATAATTGATGTTTGTTATTATGTTGCTACACTTCACTTTCACTTCCATCAATCATGTCTTGCCGAACCTGGAACTTGCTGGCTTGATCCAATATTTCAATGGTTTCTTCAAAGTTCAAACCAGTCAGGATCAAAACCGACCCAGCACCAGGAGGCACTTCAAGGTCAGATTTTGACCAGTTTTATTCTTTGAAACTCTTGCCATGTTTACATCAGAACTGGCATCAAATGAGAATTGTGCTGTAGTAGTAAAGAAATGTTTGTTTTGTTTTTGTTGTTTTCCAGCTAATACTGTTGCTGGATTCTCATTTTGATCACTGACCAAAAGAATTTGGAAAAAAAAAAAAAAATTGGAATTTTCAAGAAGGGAACTTTTGGTAGGGTTTCTGGTATTGATATTGTAATGGGTTCTGTTTCAAGTCTATACTGTTTCTGATATTAGCTATTAGTTATGAACTCTGAACTTGAGTACCCAGAATCTCAGCCATGGAAGACAAACGAAATGGATCCGGGGGAGCTCGCAAATTCATTAGGACGGGTTTGAGCATTCATTGATGAGGCGGTATCACCTCATTCGCCATGATTTGTTGGCTGGGATTGTTTTTTCTCTTCTGAACTTTCGGTGAGTAATTAGCAAAAACAAGTTTTGAAAAGGGAAAAGCATGGAGGTGTGGGTGGGATAGCTAGGATGATAATTGGAATTGAGAGCAAAAAAGGTAGAGATGGATTTATCATTTATAATTCGAGGTTCAACATTTTTTCGTCGTCTTTTTACAATGGAGAGAGGCAATAACTAAAGTTTTGTAGGAGTAAATGATGAACAGCTTCAGTCATAGATGTATTTGTAGACTAATCAACTAGCTAGATTGTTAACATTCGTAGAATCTGATTGCTTTTCAGAATTCCATAATAAGCATAGGTTTTTACTAGGCTTTGTGTTTGGTGATTTGTTCATATATATGCATCATTTTATTCTTATCTTGGCTCCCATGAATAATGATGATTCTGTAAAAATAACCTTTCTTTGGAATTTTAACTCAGAGAAAACATTTTGGATATCAGTAACCTCTGGATGCCAATAAGATTTTGTTTAACCAGTTCCTTAGGGACTGGAAAATTGTTCGATATTGGTTATGGAGGTTTCTAGATTAAGTTTGAAGTTGATTGAACTAGAACGTTGGATTCAGCTGATAATTCCAACATTTAATAATATTACCAGCTATGCTTCTTAAGTTTTATCATCAATTTTGATTCAAAATTAGGAGAATTTAGTATGAACCATCCACTTTTATGCCATTCAAATAGATTCTGTCAAGGATTTAGCGACCAACATCCAAAATCCAGATGGAGGCAACGGTTCATACTTTTAGATTGTATACGAGGAAAATGCCTGTTTGAATAAGTTTTGCGCGCGTATCATTCTTTTGGATGTGTTAATTTAGAATCAAGCACTCTATCTAGAATGTGAAATTAGAATACATTTGCTTCTCGTCAAGTAGGCAAGAAGTTGTATTCTGGAGACATTGTCTTCATTAAAATCTTGTAGTAGATACGTACTCCGGCTTGATTTGAAAAATCTTTTCAGTTCCTTTTTTTGCTCATGCATTGGTGTCAGATGGATTTTTCCTTTCCTGATGATCACATCTCCATATAAATCTTCTTGCAACTTCTTTTTTATGTTATATGCAAATTCAACTGCTTTTAAATTTTTACTTTTAGTTGTTAATAGTGTAGGATCAGTTTAGTCTTAGTTTAAGCCACTACACCTCTGGATCAACTTGTCTTTGGTTCTTGATTAAACTAAGATAGTGGAAAGACAGAACTTTACAAACCAACTGCACTTGTTTTGTCTTCCACTGTGGGTCTATGTCCATGAAAATGCTGAATATTTTAGCTATCATTGGTATCCTATTCCCACCCGTTGCGCTCTTAAAATAATTTTTTTTTGTTCCAAAGATCCCCTTTTCAAATCATAAGTTAAGTATCGAAGTCTTTTCACCCACCATCATGTACCCATTAATCTCTCGTTGGCTACATGTGGGCTCGAACTTCGCTGCTGAAATATTTAGTAAAGCATTACTGCTTTCGGAATGAACTTCAGATGCATTGCTACCCTCTCCATTCTCTTTAAAATAAAATTTGATTTCTTGGCAGAACATTTGTAATCTATGACTGAGTTTCCAGTTAGCTGCCAAGACCTCCCTAACGCAATGTTACCGAATACTGGCTCTGCCAATGAGCAGGTAAAAAATGTTGTTTGGGAAATAGCAAGTGTAGGTTACTGATATTTGCTTCCATATGTGCCAGTTAGCAAGGATCAGTAGCTGTTTTCGTTATCATCCAAACTCTTTGCGGTTTAGACATTGCTCGGGTTTGCTTGGAGAGGTAACAAGTTTGTGACCTTTGTTAGTATCTGATCAATTTGCATTCTGTTTCTGGTAACCATCTTATGATGTCTTGTAAGTGTAAGTAATACTGTTGTTGCTGGCTGGTCGTGAACCGAGTTTTTTACATGTTTATAGCTACTATGGATTAGTTTTCTGTTGATTGTTTTCTCTCCATATGGACAACAGAAAAATAAAAAATGTAGATTAATTAACGCGTACATCAATGCTGTTAAGATGTTATTGGGGCCTTATTTAGCTACAGATACACATTTGTGATCCGCAGCTCCACAGCCTCCTCCATTCCCCAACCGAATCTCTCACTGTCAACATGCATTGTGAGTGGGAGAGCCGATTCGATCAAATTTTTGTCCCCTCAGTGCATGAAGTTCTACTAGGCTTCTTTAAAGTTGATATCTTGATCACAATCATGTCAATGCTCTAGAAGGATCATGAAGGAAGATTGGTTTGAGGATACAGAAAATGCTCAAGTCCATTACATTTTATACATACATTCCTTTTGTAAATAGGAAGATTTCTTTATCAAGTTGAAGTGTTGTAAACTGTCAAGGAAATGACCTACAACTCGGGGGATCATCAGGCCCCTAAACCGTCATGTCTGACAAAGAACAAGCAGCCTGCCCTAGCAAGCCTATGAGCCAACACATTCGCAGAACGACGAACAAACTGCTAAGGAGTTAACTTAAAAGACAAATATTTCCATCTTCATTGACTTTGTAGCTAGTTGAGAAAACATAGTAACTGCACTGAAACCTTGGTCCAAAAAGTCTAATGTTGTGGTCTCAGGTAAGTCTCCTCATTGTGTGGAGATGATTAGGAGAGACCAGTAATTGCTAAAGTTCACAGTATACACTAGAGTAATTTTAGTCAGCCTCATATGTCAGAAAATAAATATAATGTATTTTCTGAAATGTAGTTATGTACATGGCAGTATCAAACTGGAAGCATCTTCCTATTTCTGTAAGGAATATTATTGCTGCATTAAAGTTCAAAACAGTTAAGTATGCGACCACATAGTAAAAATTCAGGAAGGTGTTGGTTGATCTCCATGGATGCTTACAGATTGATTTAAATGCACAAGAGAGCCAATGTAGCTCCTAAGGATTTGGGAAATCTCCTATATTATAGTTAGTTCTTTTGATTTTTGATTTTTGCAAGCTGACCTTTCCTTCTATGATATGTCAGAATAACAATAGTAATACATTGGTAACTCTTTAGTCCCATCACATATCAGATTAACCCCTGGCCGAACCTGGATCTCAAATTGGATATCTCACCAAACAAACTAGTGTTTAAAGGTTCTCAACAGCCGAACCCGGATACTTACAGACTCTTCTATGATCTATCAAGTCCGAGTAAGCTGTTTTCATTTCACGCCTCTCTACAACCTTCCCCGAAGATTACGGGAATATTAAGCCTTGTCCCTATGTACTGTTATGCAAATGTTGGTGTAAAAGCTACGGATAGGGCTGTCTTCGGTTCTGGACTCTCTTATACTATTACTATTGCTGTTGGCTTGTTAAAAGTAACATGAAACTATAGCAGCAACATTACTCAGTGAGTGAAAAGATGTGAAGAAGATAACAAAATTATGCTTCAGAAGGGACCGCAGATGACTCATGACCCATATGGACCTAAACAAGATTGTCCATATGCTGGTTCAAAAACGTCTGTAGTTTTCATCTTAAACGCCGGTAGGGTCTGTTATTTGGCTTAACCATCTACATTTCTCTTATGTTTTGTATCTAAATTTGAGTTTTTGGTTGTATTTAACTGTAGCTTTGTCAGAAAGATAAGTTGCAGAATTAAATATGCATCTATCAGTTGAGCAATAATTGTACATGCTGCACATACATAACGATCCGGCTGATATGGAAAGAAATCATATATAGTATAGACAAAATGGTCCTTCCGAGACCTTTATATTGTTATAATAATCTTGCGGGCAATCACAATCAGTTAGTAGTGAGTTGTGAGTAGTGAGTGAAGTGAAAATACTAGGGGGGGCATTATATAGAATACTAAAACTGTTGATGTCCAGCGATGGCCAGGGTAGCGAATCACATGGGGACTTTGCGAGACAAGCTCATCGCATGTGCGCTTGCTGAGTAGCTATGACAAAAATCACCTTGAAGATCCAAACATCTGCCATGTCCTCTGTACCGGTGGGGTGTGCTGGATTAGGCTTGAGTTGCTAGGTTTGGTTGCTGGGATGCATGCCCATCCAGCCACATAAATCTGCAAACCCCATTTGTTTTAGAGCCTCATTTTTTCGAATAAAATGACAAACTCTATCTGTATAATTTACTGCTTCATGTCCCTACTTTTACTCTTGTCCATTCTTGTGATTCTGATCTCTCATCTACATTACTAATCATCTTTCTTGTCATTTGATTAACAGGCTCCAGTGATTGCATACTAATCATCTTTCTTGTAATTTGCCGACACAGAATCACAGTTCTCAGCTGGTTTAGAGCTAGATTGGTAAGAAAAAACAGCTTAATTGTTAGTTAGTTACTGACATGGAAACTTCAGGGAATGTGAAGTTCTTGAGCTTCCATCACAGAGTGTTTGTTGTCTCTGGTAGGCTCGTAATAGATAATACCACATGGGCACTGGGAAGAGAACTGTCCTTTTCCCATTAATATGAGTCAATTTGGGCACATGCCTAGATATAAAACCACTTTACTGTACTGATTTCCCAAGATTGTATATGATGCTCCATTTGTTTAGTACATTAAAGTTAACTTACACTTGTTTAGTTGTTAATTAGTTGTCTGCAAAAACCCGGGGGCCGGCTCGATTATTTGTCGGGAATGTAACGCGAAAAATCCCAAAACTTTGTTTGAACCTAATAGGAAGTAATTAAATAGAGAATAATCC
>JAYMTA010001050.1:0-22128 GCA_036897625.1 Pelargonium cotyledonis
TCGGTCCCATTATTCCCAACAATCCGGTCCGGTCCCGGGTCGGTCCGGTTCTGGACCGATGCACACCCCTACCTACAAGTTGGTGAAACAACCAATGACTTGCTAGTAAAGAAAGGTGATCCCATGAACAACATGGTCTTAGACTATGACATTGCTTTGTTCTGAAGCCAATCCCTCTGTTTTTAGCTCACTCATTCCATCTATTTGCCACAGTTGATTTTGAATTCTCATTTGGTTGTAGAAAACAGTTTTCATTTTCTGTTTTCAGCTTTACATCATTTTGAATTCTCGTTTGTGAGTGGATTGAGATTTTAATCATTTTTTTCTATGCAGTGTTCTCTGGTTATTTCTGTAGTGCCTCTTTTAGAAATCTAAAATAATAACATGACCCATTTGGTGAATTTTGGCAGTTAATTGATCCCATAATTACCTTTATATTATTTACAATATGTACCCTTTGTTCAACGAGCCGTCTTAGCTCAGCTGGTAGAGCGCGTGGCTTTTAACCACGTGGTCGTGGGTTCGATTCCCACAGACGGCGGCTTTATTTTTTGTACATAAGCTAGTTCAATTTTTTTTTTATTCAATTGAAAATATGAAATATGTTTTTTTTTTCTTTCAGTTGTATTGTTCTTATGTTTTAAATAATGAAGTTATGTTTTTCTTATAAATAAATTATAAAAAAAAAGTGAAGCTTTAGTTTTTATATGAAAAAAATTATGTAATGGAAGTGGGGTACACCTCGAAAACAAATAGGCTAGCTTGATGGGTTAAATTATTAAATATATGTGTTGTGGAAATGGATATATTATAAGAGGTTTTTATTTATTATTGCAAACTGTTGTCCCTTTCTTTTGTTCCATTCTTTTGTGTGGAGTTGGGTGTCTCCTTCTCACTTTTTTCCATTTTCTTTTTGCTAATCATTTTCAACCACTTAAACCCATTCTAAGCATTGCACTTCACTTGCATATGTAAGCATTATCCACTTATTTTAATACACAACTTTTAATCCTCTATTTCAATTACTTTAGTCACCAAATTTAATAAAAATCTATGTTTGATTTGTGTTGTCTATGACTCTTCTTACCAAGGTGTAATGTAATATTGTAGTTGATCTTTCACCAATATGATGTAATTAGACTTAAATCATTAAATACATGACCACAATAAATGAAAATTCGATGTCTCATGAGGTTTCCTAAAACTATCAAATATATATGGAGAATAAGACAACAACTAACATTGATTTTCCTATAAGAGAGATATTCATACTTCACGTGATTGGTGAAATCACATTTAACTCTCATTGGATGATATTAACCCCAACTTTGCATCCTAGATGTCTTGTCTTTCCGAGCTCTTCATTTCTTGATGAGGTATTTTTCCAGTTGACAATAAATGTGTTATGCCTTTAACTATCCCTTAGACCTAATTTTTGTGCCAGACTATCCCATACTGAAGAGTTATAATGTAGTTTAAAAATAGAGTATAGGTCGCCAAATCGATCCCACAAGATCATCATAGCCTACCACACGACATGTAGGATTACAAAATACTACATGGTGTGTGGCAGTAATCAAAAACTCATATCTAAGCTCTTTTACTTATGAGGTTTTCTTTGTTGAAATGGCAGTTGAGGTGCTCAATTTGAATAGTCGTTTAATCTTATAATATTTTTATGGCTCGTAAACATAATTTTGCAATAAAAAAATTTCCACTAAATAAAGAGTTGTTCAATTTATCTATTTTCAAGTAACTCTCTAAAAAATTATGACATTCTAGATACTTTTAATTTTTGCGCTGATTTATTTTTCTAAAAGAATATATTTGAAATTAAAAAGACATTAAGTTCTCTCAAATGAGTTCAACTAATAGAAGAATATAGTATATCAAATTTTATAAATGCACCTAATTTTGATTATATTCTTTGAAAAAATATGACCAATTTAATAAAAGTTTGACTCTAAAGTCTCTAATTTAGCAAACTCAAAATTATAAACAAAAGGAATAAATTAAATGAAATTCAAATTATAAAAAAAAAAAATAGATACAATTGAAATAATAAAAAAATCTCATCAATAAAAATTATAGCAACTTTATTTATTTATTTAATTTGAAATATTATGATTTAAAAGAAAAAGGGAAATAGAGAAGCCATTTATGATTTATCTGAAAAGCTGTACTCTTTTGGGGGCAAGGATGCGATATAAAGATTCTTTGGGGGTGAAAAGTGCGAAATATCAAAAGATTTAAATATATAAAAATTGGTGATTTCACATTTCTTCCACTTTTCAATCAAGTACCTCTCATTTTTCAACCCCGGGCAGGACCAGAGTTCAACGTGAGGAGAGAGAAAAGTTAGAGAGAGAAACAGCTTCATCGGAGGAAACCAAACCCTAGGAGACAGATAAAACTGAGCTTCGATTTCCACCTCCTCACATCGCTTCGTGCATTGCATTTCAAAGATCCTCCATTTTCAATCCCATTCGCAGAGGTTAGCTTTCTTGTCTTTTCTGTCTCCGTTTTTTTTTTCTGCTTCCACAAAATCAATCTGTTTCCGATTCCGATAAATTATTGGAATCTGTATTCATGGCCGGTTTCTGGATTCCCTGTACCGTACATTTCGGCTCCCTGTATCGCGGAATCGAGTAATTTTGTTTTCTAGGGCTTGCCTTTTCTGTTCTTGGAACTGTGGGTTTAATTTCGTTTTTGCATTCTTGTTGTGGTTTGTTTGGGAGCTGGGAAAATGTGGGAAACGAAAAGAAGTTGAAAAGTTTGAAGTTGAAAAGTTTGAAGTTTTTCTGACCCTAAAACCATGTTTATGTCCGCCTCATATACTGATGCAACATTTTTCTGTTTGCTTTGGGCGCACGATTCACATTTTGATTTTTTTTTCTTTACTTTCTCAAAAGCCAAAAAAGTTTTATGATTTATGTGCAATTTGTTGAGTTCATATCACAATTTCCAGCTCATGGTGTTTGAGAATTTGAATTATTTTCTGCACAGTTCTGTTAGATTTGTTGTTGTTCTTAATTTACTTGTGAACAAGGTTTTGATCAATGCAATTTTGGATGTTGTGGAGTACCTTCTTTTGGTCTGAAAAAAAACAATTTGTAGCATCAACTTTTCTGGGGGTGTATGCATATTGGATTATTGGTGCTGGAGTGATGGATGTTTGAAAAAAAACTTGTTACTGTTTTATGTTATTTCGAATTTAAATTGACTTGGTATCAAAGTATTATACTTCACGTTTCTTCTGTGCTACATTATTTCTTTTAAAAATCAGTGAATTTTGTTTTTGATCAGAGCAATTGTATTTTCTGAACCCATGGTTTCATTTTTGACAGGTATTGGTTGTGCTTAGTCAATGGCTAATTCCAAATCAAACATCAGAAACATGTACTCTGGAAAACATGCTTTACTTCCTCCCAAAAGTCCATTTCCTAGTATTTCTCCAGCGTATGTTGATTATGTACCAAGTTTTCCAATTGGATCAAAAGCTGTTCAGAAGCCAAGAGAGGGGAATGCACACCAACGTACTTCCTCGGAGAGCTTTCTCATAGAAGAGCAACCTTCGTGGCTGGATGATCTTCTTAATGAACCAGAGACACCTGTGCACAGGGCAGGTCATAGACGCTCATCAAGTGACTCGTTTGCATATGTAGATGCAGTAAATGCTTCCAACACAGATTATGCGACCCAGGATGACTACAAGAACAGAAATATATCCTGGTCTCAAGAATTTGACCACTACAAAGATGCTCGAAATGCTTCTTTTTATGCTGAAGCTAACTCGATAAAGCAGAAGAATAGGCCGTGGGATTCATCTAGGAGTTATCCAAGCAACTTACCATCCGCTAGGGATAATATGATTCTTCAAAGTACAGGATCACCAGCAACACCACAGGAGGCTGATGGGGTTCCATCTACAGCCAGTGAAAAGCAAGACCTCTATGAGTCCCATTCACATGATGCAAAAGCTTTGTCTGAGAAAAAGGATAGTTCTCATGCTAAGTCGTCTGCATCTGATCCAGATACAAAACGTGCCAAGCAGTATGTTATTTATCCTACTATTTCACTACCTGCACTTCTATATGTTGTCAGTTAATTACTAAGCTGGCCATGCAACTTTTGGGGTTTACTTAACCAGCTGCTTATATGTGTTGTTATATATATATATGTATATACATTGTTTGGACACCTTTGTCTCTTGAATAGAGTTAGCTGCTACTGATGTTATTTAGAACTACGTTTTAATTGTTTCCTTAGCTTTTTGAAGTTTGGTTATATAGTTAGTTGTTTTGTTTGTTATGTTCAATACTTGATTTCTAGAGATGTTCACTATATTTGTCAGTACATTGTCTGAAGTACAACTTAGATTTTTCTAAATAATGTTATCTATAAAGTGGAAGACAAAATGAGAATGGTTTGATCATACTCGAACTCCAAAGCAACCAATCTTGCCGATGTTCTAGTCTGAAGAATTTATGATTTCTAGTAGACTGCTTGGTTTCCATCGGGCAGCCATTTGAATCATGTTGGAATATGTTACTGATTTGGGAACCTGTATAAATTATTTGTTCAAGTCAAGTTGCTCTGTTACTGGTTGATATTTGTAATGCTAATCAAGACATTACTAGTAATGAAATGTGCTAAGTTATAAGAAAAGGTTAGCTAATTCTGGAATTGTTACATGCAATATAGCTAATAGTATAACTTCAAATGCTTCTGATGCAGGCAATTTGCTCAAAGGTCACGGGTGCGGAAGCTTCAATACATTGCTGAGCTGGAAAGGAATGTGCAAGCTTTACAGGCACGAATATGTCGAAAGCTAAATTGCTATCATTTTAACATTGTTTTCATTTAATAATTGTGGATTAGTTATTTTTAGGGGAAGTAAGTTATGGTGTTAATACCTTACATGTTCAAACAGGCAGAAGGTTCTGAAGTTTCAGCTGAGCTTGAATTTCTCAACCAGCAGAATCTTATTTTGAGCATGGAGAACAAAGCCTTGAAGCAACGCCTAGAAAGTTTAGCTCAGGAGCAGATCATTAAATACCGTAAGTTTTCTTTTCTTTAATAGTTATGCGGCTGATGATTAACATTTCTTTCTGCTTATATTGCTTAGGCATCCAAATTTGTGAGCTTAATAGTAACTACCCAAAGAAGGTAGAGCACATGTTATATTGGAACTAAGTTAATTTCATACACTAATTCATTGTAAAGTGGTAATAGAATAAGTTAATAACGTTATGGAAGCTGTAAGCATGAACCAATATTTATGAACTGGCACATTGTACGCTGATGCACTTTTTATGAGAAACTTTGCTGGAACAGCATAGACACAATCGTAGGATCTTGATGTAACTGTAAGAATCATGATTTTGTTGGCGTGTTTATTTGTTTATATTTTATAATTTTATAGGTTTTACTCAATGTCAGGGAATGGAAAACATCTAGAATCCCCTTCTAAGGTCTTAGAAACATCTTCGAATAAAAAGTTGCATTTATGATAGAAATTCTTAGGCATGCTGCTGCATTTTACTGGCTACTTAGTTGTGTCACATTCATTGGTTATTAAAGTTTATTTTTGAACCACCACATCAATAAGCAGTGTTTGACGAGTTTACAGTGCTAAAAGTTTAGGCTCCCTGTTAGATGTATTTGCTATTGATTTTTCCTGGTTCAGTTCTGTTATCACACGTGCACTAGAAAATTAATAAGGATCACCAGGCTGATCTATCCAAATATAAGATCACTTGTGAAATTGTTTTTATATATTTCTCTTTATGTTGTGAGGGAACTAAAATATAAATAGCTTTTCCCAGTGGAGCAAGAGGTATTGGAGAGAGAATTAGGAAGGCTACGAGCCTTGTTTCAGAAGCAACAACAGCCACAACAACCACAACAGCCATCATCTAGCCATCGACGCAGTAGCAGCAGAGACCTGGACCCCCAATTCGCAAACCTTTCCTTGAAACACAAAGATGCCAATTCTGGTCGTGACCCTGTAAGTGGTCCTCTACGCATTTAGAATGATGATACAGCTGAAGCTGTGCCATGTCCATCTCTTGCCTATTCCAATGTTTTGCAGGATAAAGCCGAGCTCCTCCATTCTTGAAGTGCTGCTCTCTTTGCCCGTTTGTGCATTTTAGTTACGCTGTTTCTCTCCCTTGTCCCATTGTTAAATTATTATCTCGTGCACCTGGTGGTCACTACCTGAAAATTATGTTTCAGGCAGGTGACTCACCGGAGGTGGTAAAGTTAAAACTGATCTATGTTCCACTCTTCTGTATTCTGTAGTCATCGTTAATTCGCAAAATTTATTTGCTACATTTCATTTCTTTAGAAATTCAAAATTCCCCATCTGGAAACCCAACTTGCAATGCTTTGTGGTGAGTAGTCAAGTCTCCTGTAAAATGTGTTGAAATGAAATTCATGATCCTTCACTTGTTGGTTATAATCAGAAATTGAATAAATTTATGTTTCACTTTTGTTGATTATGATCTTGTGTGTGGTACATTTCATCTCTGCTTTTGTTTCCAAGATTTTATGATTGATAAGAGCCCTATTTCAAATATTGGCCTTTGGCCATGCTTGTTTTGTCTACTTCAAATGTGTACAAAGGTTAAATATATACTCCATCTATTTCAAAATGAATGTTTGATTTCTATTTTGAAAAAAAAAAACACAAACGTTTGTGCGGTATATATACTTTTTTATTCTTATGATCATGTGTTAAAAAGAAATAAAACACTTATTTTGAGACGAAATTCTAAGAGATTAAACATGACTCATTTTGTAACGTAGTGGTTTTATTTTTAGCCTATGTGACGGTAACTGCATAAGGTAAGTAAAGTAACCAAACACGCATGTGATAAAAAAGAACAAAAATGGATACTTTTTCCATGCTTTATGAACAAATTTCTAACTCACCCACGCTTAAAATTTATACATTTTTCAATAGTCCAAAAAATGAAGAAAGATTATACCAATTGGTAAAACAAAACAAAATTATTGCTAATATTTCCATAAATTCCTGCAACTGCAAGTACAAAACTACCACACAAAACTGTCTGTCTCTCTGTCCTTATGGAAACAAAAGAATCTAGAATGCATAACAAAAAAATGTCTCAGAATAGCACTAAGAGCAACAACAATGCTAATGAGAAATGACCTAAACAAGGCCTAACTGAGATTCTGCAGCCACTATTAGGCAGCTTTGGGTACTCATCTGGAGGTGGCATCACACACTCATCACCATTAAATGAAATTCTTCTTGGAAATGCCCATCCTTCTCTGAATGTGAACATCCCTTCATCTTTATGAAACAACATCTCGGTTTGAACAAATCCATCCCTCCCCGCCGTCAGCAGCAAATCATTGTAGTACTTGATTCCCCAAAACATCACACTATCATCTGATAAAAATCCATATGTACAAGCCAAGTTCAGTGTAACAATCGAAAGAAGTTGCGTAACGATCACATTGACTTGTTGAGCGAAGAATTAGGATTAACTTACTGTAAGGCCCGTGCTGATTGAGTGTCTGGTGGTTGAAGCTGAAAACTTGTACAAGACTGCGCACATTGGGGTGTTGGACCTCCAAGTTCCATTTTGAGTAGTTCATTGCGTAGTTTAGGTTTTGGATTGTGATCTTTACGCGCCAATACTCTCTGTAACTTTCTTTCACGTGCCAGTGCACGCGTATAGGGCACAAGTGGCCTGTGCACATTACCATAGGCTTCGGTGGGTCGTTTGGGTTATGTGGTAGTTGCAGTACTGGTGGAGTCTCATCAGACCTATAGTTTAAGACAGCAAAGAATGGAAGCATATTTGAGATGTGGAGAAGACGAAGTCTAAAGCTAGTTTCCATTGGCCTAACGAAGAGGGATTGTTTCAAGTGCGGGCAAAATACGATGTAAAGAAAGATGAAGAGGTAGGACATACTTTACGCATTTGACTCCGGGAAGGTCTTGGCAGCCACAGCTACATTTCGTGCAAGGGACAATGGTGCTGCTGTAGAATGCAGTTAAGGAAACGCAGCATGTTGGCACAGATGATGCTCGATGTTGAGTGTACATGCATGTCACGTTCCACGTTTCTGCGATAAACCCAACAGAAGAAATCACATTTCTGAAAAGATCATTTCATTTTTGTCAGCTACACAACACCATTGGTCAAAACATGTAATCTAACTAATATGATTCATGGTTCAGAGAATGTCGTGTGCATAAAAGTCCTGTAATCGTTCCTGCAGTTGATCCTAAAGCTATCATTTACGAATGGGGGGGCTACTTATCTATATCAGCACAGGACAGAATATGCAAAAGTCACCTAAAAAGGTTCACCAAATTGTCTGTTAAATCTGTGTTAACTATTCTATCATGTCAACGGATTTTGACAACAGCAAAGTAGAGACTTACTAAGAGCTTGTGTCCATCGGCGACCTCCATCATTAGTAAACCTGCTAGGAGGGTTGACAGATAAAGGTTCTCCACAGGTGTAACCAGGAAGGCCAAGGTCGAAATTTGCTGCGGGTAAGTGCATATCTAATACTGATTTGTTTCCAACCCCAACACTCATTTGAAAAGAGGCAACATTCTTAGAAGGGTCTTGTGTCATGGAAGATAAAACCCCTCCCTTGCAACAATTCGCGCACTGCTTGTTATAAGGAGTTCCGGGCAAAAGGTCAATGATCACGGGTCTAGGCTCACAACAATGAGGAAACGGTGCAGCATATTGAGAGCAGTTTCCCTGCATTGTAGTCTCAGCTCCTTGCACGTACCAGATCACCTCGTTATGTAGCCAGTCCCAGCTAATCTTCCAACCAGGTGATTCTACGTGACGGTATAGCTGATAGTTGAATATTGATACTGTAACCTGAAAATTAGCAAACAATATTATATGGCAGCACGTAAAACAAAAGGAAATATCACGACCAACCAGCATCTCAGTGAAGCAATCACACAAAACTTAGGAACTGTTTTGTTGACTCCACTAATAAGAGCTACTGAAAATAAACTGCATTGACCTAGTCGAGAATATTTAGTGATTATCATGCAAATATATGCACGTAAAGAGGGGCAATAAACAAAGGTTACTTGAAAACTCAACAATTTAGTACACAGGAAACAGAAAATCCAACTCTGGTAAACAAAATTTCGTTACAAAACTCGGATATCTAATCCTGAAAGACATAAGCTACAATGTTGACATGTTCGCCATTAGAATCACACATCTGAGTTGTTTGACGCTTATTTTGAGAATACTATACAGTGATATAATATAATCTCTCAAACTAGACAATGAGTGTCTCACTAAAATAGTAGTACACAGCTTCTCCGACCAAGCACCTGGTTCAAATCTTAACCAAACAAAGCACACCAAGCAACAAAGATCCTAGGATTCTAACAAAGACAGACCAAAAACACAAGCTCAATATCATGACCTCACAAAGTCACAATCTTCTGTGGATTGAGTAAAAAAGAGGGTCCTGGAAAAACATGATTTCTATGCTTTTTGGCCAACCAAATGCGAGTTACTTAGAAACTGGGGATTTAAAATTCTCAGATAATTAATGCCTCAATCACTGACTAGAAAGAGAAAATTAAGATTAAAAAATTGAAGAACATGAATTAAACAAAACAAAATATAAGTTGAACTCACATCATAAACACTTTCGTGGGTTTCCAAAATATCCCATTTGATAGTCACGTTTCCATTGGGATCCATCGAATCATATCCATCTGCATTAGAACCCCAAAATGAATACAAAACAAACACAATCTAATCAAAAACCCCAAATTAAATAGAGAACTAACAAAAAAAATGGTACTTACAAGAAGGTGAAATTGAGCAACCGATAGAGAAGAAAACCAAAATCGAGACCAAACCCATCGATCTTTGATCAATAAACAAAAAAGGGTTCATTTCAAAAACCCAAAAAATAAAAATAAAATAAAATAAAAAATTGTCTTGCTCCCAAATTCAAATCCTCCTTTTCCTTCTTAAATTTTCTCGGAAAATTTAAAAAAAATGGTGTTTGGCTTGTGGGTTACAGTGAAGACTACACACACTAGTTTCTGGACTGTTACAGTGTGAGAGAGAAGACAGCAATGTATCTAGCAAATACAACCGATTTTTTTCTCTCTCTAATTAAAGAGAAATGAAAATGAAAAATTGAGTTTGTTTCTCTCACTAAAAATGAATAATTAAAAATGAGAATTTAAGGAATAAAATTTGCTATTAATGCGTTATTGAATTGATATTGGGATTTTCCATATTTGGATCTTCGTCCTCGTTTCGAAGATTCACGCGTTCTCTGCTATTTCTGTGCCGTTTGGGTCTCACACTCTGTTTCTGTTTCCAACTATTTTTCAAATTTTGATTTATTGCTTGACCTTCAAGCCTTCTCTCCTCTCTTGCTCTTCCATTTTTTATTTTTATTTTTTATGATTCTCCATATATTTCACTCTGACCAGTCAACCATTTTTAAAATGTCTGTTCAGATAATATTATTTAATTAAATATATCATTTTCTTATTTATTTGTTTTCTATATACAAAACATTCATGTATACGTAGAAATTAGATGTGTTAAGTTCAAAGTTTCAAATTCATTAAATGATAATAGTAGGACTAGTCACTTTAATCACGATTCTAGCATGTTTTTATATTTATTAAAGATACTTTGTACGTGTAAAGTTAAAAAATTTGTAAATATTATACGTTTAAAATTTAAAGTTTTAAATATACTTTTTGTGAACACATCGTTGGTAATATAATATATTAATTACTTTAATCATGACACCCTCATTTAAGATTTACTAAAAGATAATTTTAACAAACAAATATAGGAAGGATTTGATACAGCTAATGCAACATTTCTCACATTTTTAAACATTGTGTTTCTCAAGCATTTATTACTTCTATTTGTAATCTGTTCTCTTTTCCTGAGAATCTGTACATCCATAAATGCATGGCAAGCATTTATTACATATATTTGGGTTTTTTATTTCAGATATATATTTTCAATTCTTTTTTATGAATCCACTTGAAAGTGAAAAACCCTAGTTTAGATAATACAAACAAATTGAAGCCACCAAGCAACCATCCACATCACTCCAAATGGTTCTTCACAACTGGAAATGAACAAAAAGAGAAAGTAGACTAAACATTTCTGGGCAAATAATAGCTGTCAAATTAGTATCTATTTGAAGGTAGCCTTAAGGGAAGGTTTCATAGATGTGCCCTACAATTACATATAGCCAGTTCATGATGCATATTCTATAGAATCACATGAAACTGTTACTAAATTCTTATGTGTGCCGGCGGCGTCTTTTTGAATTGTCCTCTGCAAAATATTCCCACTTGTTATGATCCAGGGCACTCAGATCATCAAGTTCCGCTATGGACAGCAAGTACTGGGTGAGCTTCACGAGCTCATTGTCACTGTCTCGGTTTGCATGAGCTTTCCTGAATGGCTTGATTACCAACCCATTCTGTGGGTTCATCACATAGTTTCTTCGCAAATCATCGAACATTACAGTGTTCTTGGAACTGTAGAACTGCATGTTTAGCATGAATCAACAACTAATATATCAGGATTTGAAAAAGAATGATAAGGATCCAATAAAATTAGGAAACATAATTTTTTCCTACAAAAATTATTATGCTGCAGTTTTCGTGTCCGGAAACTTCTTTTTACCTCTCATGTGTGACTTTGAGCAAAAATTATGCAATATATGAACATTGAAAATGAAATCAATCACCCAACATACCTTGGGAAATTGAGCCCAAATCAAGCCAAGTGGCTTACAATCAAAGATTCCACGAGTTTCTGATTGAACAGTGATCATTGCAAGATGATCTAACAGAGCGGTGATCTTGTAGTTAGGATTGTCTAGTACACCTAGCTGCCCCATCTTCAATTCAACCCATTTCATGCTGCAAAAAGGAAATAAAGTTAACAAGAGTGTAGTGCCACAAATATCACTGCTAAATTTCAAAATATACAATGAAGATGTAAAACAGCGCATTTAGCAAGTGAGTTCATAAAACAATAGTGCCACGAATATCACTGCTAAATTTTGAAATATACAATGAAGATCTAAAACAGCGCATTTAGCAAGTGAGTTCATAAAACAAACATCTAGTTATAAGTGCATAGAGTGCTGAACTATGAAGATAAATTGAACAGGGCATAAAGCCTGATTCCTGAAATCTCATTTATAAGAGTTTTGAGTTTGCTATTTTTCATCCCTAATTAAGGTGCTCATTAAGAACTAAACACTTGGTACCAGTGACAAGATACAGCTAAGAAAGTTAAGCTAAACAAATATTTTAATCTTGTTCTGTGCCTTTTTAAAGTGAGATGTGAGAATCTAACCTGGTTGCAGACCATATCATGATATCATACTCAGCATATGCAGCTGTAAGGAACTCATGTAGATCTACACAAGAATTTTTTAAGAATGGTTATTACAAAGAAAAAAAGAGGAATAGAAACACAAAGACTCATCACACAAAGGTTGCATACAAGGCCGCATAAGCTGAAGTGGGTTCTCTGCTGTGGACCGGTGATCAAACAGAGTATAATCTATATCCAGAACGAGCAATTTCTTTCCTTCACGGCAAGGATTCCGAAGTATAATCTGCAACTCAAAGTCTAAAAGCATGAGAAAGAAATCATTAATGCCAAGTGTAGAATGTATGGTGCCAAATAGGTGCAGTGTACTCTATGAAAGTATCACCACAAGCAAATGGGAAACTACACTTTTAATTTAAGACTTTGGAAGTAAGAGGAAAAGCAATGTTCAAAAATAGGGAAGCCATAGATAACAATAAGAGTTATAGCGCCGATAAGATAGAGGAAATATTTGGAAAATAAAATTTGAGAGTAATTAGAGTTGAGAAAGATCGCAACAAACATACTATATGATGCTAGAAATTAAATCGAATAACCTCGTAAATGAATAAATAAATTGACAATCATGCTTCTCATAAGCATATAATATATGCTTTAATTGAATGATGGGTAAGACACCCACACCCAGCACAACTAGACAGTGGGTACCATCTCTCATACACAGGTAAACAAATAGATTAGAAAAAGTCCTTTAAAAAGATGACTAAGTGCTTCTCCATTCACAGCGAAACATTGTTCTATTGGGATCTCTCAACTGCCAAAAGTTACGACTTTTTATTTTTTTTATAAAAGGTTGCCAGCATAGAAAGATACAAAGAACAAGTTTCAATTTGCAATGACAGAAGTATTTAAGATCGGCACATATTTGATTATGTTTGAATTGACTATTCAATCACGAAGCTATTGCTATCAGCAGCACCATGTTGACCAAAAAGCTAGACTGAAAGTCATATCAGTTGATTGCATCCACGTCTCCACGACACTTACAACCCCCCCTGAACACTAGGAACGGCAATATCATAAAGGTAGTCCTAGGTTTATTGGCGAGTTCAAAATGATGCTTACATCTAATTCACACAGTGAAATTAGCTGATCTGTGGATTACACACTAATCTAAGAATACGTCCTAAATGGTTAAATATTTGCATGAACGCGACCTCATAGAGATAAATCATTAAAATTAAGGATACACAAAAGATGAAACAACCAACCTTGTACTGATCTATGCGTCTCCTCAGTTTCTGTTTATTGGCCTCTTTATCTTTTATGTCAACAGCTTCATCTTGGCCAATTTCAAAATCATCAACAACCTCTCCCATGTCCACTTGGTCAACAATTATATCATCTTCTACAGTTCTGGAAATCAACGACAAAATTTTATATCAGCCAAGAAAGATCAAGTCAGAAAGTAGACCAGACAGTTCATGTGTAAAACTGAATTTACCATTTGAAAGATAGAAACTTCACCAAAAATGAGTCAACTTTCCTAGTTTTGTAAACATTATGAATAAGTTAGTTAGAGTTGAACTTTTTCCCTTATACCCCATGTGCTCATGTTGTAACTAACTCGAGGGATTCTAAGTAACTAATCATAGAGATATTGTTGGCGATTCATGCATATCCCAACTAACTTAATAAGCGAAGTGGACTCATTTTGGGACGGTGGGAGTAACTGTTAGCATGGTCTAGTTTCACGCGGCTGGTAGCTTGAAGTTTGACAAAGCTAAACTGGTCAAATTACATTTTCAAAGGAAAACGGGCAAACAAATGGTTCAATGCAAAACTAACTGGAAAATTGCACTGAATAAAAATCCGATTCTACACAACAGGCATTGACAAGTTGTATCCTTTCAGTGATTATACAGTTCCCAATTCATGAAACTAGCAATCAACCCCAAACCCATCTTACAAATACTCAATTAAAGCACACAATCAAACAAACAAAGTGAGAACAGTTTCATTTCAACTACCACACACACTTGCAATCAACCGTGAACCCAACATATTATAACCCGGCTAAGCAAAACTGTATACACAATCATAGACAAAGAGATTCAAATAACAGAAACCCAATTGCCAAGCATGTCACTTTCTCAGCTAAAAAGAAGAAAACTGAAAAGAAAGAAAAAAATCAGCAAACCCATTTCCAAGGAGAAGCGATAGAGAGTGAGAGAGATAGAGATGTGAACCCGATCATGGTCATTTTGAGAGAGGATTTGAGGGGAATCTGAGAGAGGAGAAGCGAGTCGTCGGCGAGTTTGGAGCCGACTTTGGGGTACAGGAGCTTCTGGCGTTTGGGCAACACGTTCGTGACCTCGCAGATTCGACGCTTCAACTCGGCCACCGAGTCGTCCCCGCATACTCGGACAGTGTACTCCTTCCCGCTCCACTTCACTGCCAGGGTCAGCTCCTCCTCCGTCGCCGCCGCCGACGACGACGTCGTTGCAACTGTAGATGCCATTGTTGCTGGAGAAAATAAATAAAAAATCCCCTCTTTTTTTCGATCTTCACCAGTGTTCGGGCCAGTCTCTGTATCGGACTTTAGCTGTTGAAGAATTTAAGGGTCTACGATGATTGCTCGCACTGAACGACAAGTCGTTTGCGACAAACGAGAGATACGATACGCCTTGAAAATACTGCTTAGATTCAAGAAGTTTTAATTGGTTCCAGACCCTTGTACTTTCTCAAATTATGAAGTTGACCCTCATGTACTTTTTTTTATTAGTTCTAATTTCTGTAGTTTCCAATTTTTATAATTTGATCATATTAACATGATACAACCGGTTACATTCTCTTACGTCAAGAGCTTATACACATTAAACTAAGTACGATAAGTATGTAAGTAACTAATTTCACTCTAAACTAACTACATACTAAAATAAACACAGAGGAGCGGAAGTAAACTAACTTTTTGTCGGTCTGACATGGAAGGGTGACGTGGACAAAAAGATGACATATTTGCTGACGTGACATATTTGCTGACGTGGAAGAATGTAACCGGTTGTATCAGGTCAATAAAACTAAATTATAAAAATTGGAAACTACATAAGTTAGAGCTAATGAAAAAAGTACATGAAGACCAAGTCCACAATTTGAGAAAGTACAAAGAGTCTAAAACTAATTTATCCACTCAAGAAAATGGAAATCAACATATATATGTGTTAAACTTGGTGAGGCAGCACTAGAAGCTGCCACAACACCAAGTTTAACAATTTGCTATTTTCTCCTTGCTTTTAGCCTCATTGTCCTTTGATATGCCGTCAGTTACAAAAAAAATTTTATTAACTAATAATAATATCAAATATCTTTATCTATAACAATAGGTATTATATATACATATTAGTATAATAGATGAAGGCTTTAACTAATAGAAGAATTTGGAAGTGAAAGGGCGTCTTTTCTTTTCTCATTTCATTATTTTAGCAAGAAGCCACCATTGACTATTACAATGAAACAAATAATTGAGATTCAAGCACAATAGATTTCGTAAATCTATGCACTAATACTGTGGCGTGATGGGAGAAAAAATAGTTCATCGTCGCCATTGAAGGGATTGTGGCGATGGGGCTGAACCGATCAACCATTTTTTCGATTATTTGGAGAAGATTAGCAGGTATTTGCAATTTCAGTTTCTATCCCTAACCCTATTTTCTTAATTTCATGAATTTGAATTGAATTTCAATTAGAGATTAGGATTTCGTTTTTAATTTTTTGGAACAATGTAATTTAGAACGTTGATGTGTCATTCCCCTGCTAGAAAAACTTAGGAGAGAAAATCAACAAAAATTTAATCAGGAACCATGCTTATATCAACGTGAAAATGAGAATATATTTGATATTGAAATCTCTCATTTCTTGGAAACAAACAAAAAGAATTGAGAATTACCCCAAATCGCTCGAGCTATATTTGGTGTTCGATGATGAAAGACAATTTTTTTTTTTTTTTAAAGAATCCAACTGATTTGTGCATTGACTGGAATTTGTTCTTCTTTGAATTCTCAGTGGTTAGATGGAAAACAAGAAGATATTTACTGAAATGTTGATATGTCGCACGTCCGGTATGTGATTTTATTCGCCTTGATTATTGAGTATGTATGAAAGTAATTCCTCTCTCGGCTTCTTTTAGAGATTTTTTGTTCTGCCATTATAAGAAAACCATGGATTTGGAATAGGAGTTCGTGTGTATGTGTGTTTTTGTAATTGGAATATTTTGTAGATGACATTGAATAAGATATATAGCAAAGATCAATTACAATATCCATTAATTACAGTTTATGTCAATTCCTAAAAAGAAGCAATCAGTGATAATGTGAATCCTTGATTTATACTTTTACAATTATTATTGATTCAATCATGTTTTGATTTTGTATAAGAGAAGTTAATTCATTTTATATACTGTAATAGTTTCACATATTCCTAAAATGACTCAGTCAAACCTTAATGTGAATTTTTAATTGATTTAGGGAGGTGATAAATCCACCTTTAAAAAAGGTTAAATCCACCTTTTAATTTTTGTTTTGGTCTATTATACCCCTCACATTAATAGTTAGAATCTTGAATGTTTTTGTTATTTTATTTTAATTATAACTAGTGGGATCCACATATTTAATATTATATTTTATCTTAAACCTAAACATGATTGCCGTATGTAATGTGTATTGCCTACAAATCAAAATTTCAAAAAAAAAAAATTAGGGCATAGCTATTTGAAAGTCTCAATCTCTTTCTCACTACACTGCCTACAATCTTTACCACATAGACTTGAAAGGGGAAAAATAATTATTGGTTCTAATTTTCATTCAAAATCATGGGCATTGTAATTCCTACAGGTTAGTAGAACTCGATTTTCATTTTTTTGTCTTTTTAAATGAGGTGTTCATTGATTTTGCGTTCATATTCAATATTGAACATGAACTCGCAGACATCCTAAATTTGATCGATAAACTTTTGGGTCATATTGAATCTTTCTGTGTAATTTTTGGGCGGATCATACACATTTGAAATAACTGTCGTCACATATTATAATAAAAAGTTAAATCCGAACAAACTTGAATCCTTTTCGGATCATATTCGGCTTATGTTTTATTAGCCCTAATATGAACAAATCCTATTTGAACCAAAATTTCAACATACTGTTCATTGATGTATGTGAATGTTATATATTGAATCATGTGTTTAGTCTTTTTATTTTACTCTTTCTACTTTTATATGCTTAATTATAATATTAGTTGTAATATAATTGCAGGTTTTGGATATTATACAATATGGATCAGCAAATTGAGAACAATTTGATTGGATCAATCGATCGAACATTTCAAATCCGTGAAGAGCTTGTTGAAGACGTTCGAAGATTTTGTTCGGTAAAATGGTATGCTATTTCTATCAAAAAATCCAATAAAGATAAAAAATATTATTATTGGTTGTGATAGGGGTGGTAGTTATAGAGATAAACGCAATATACCTCAAGAAAAGAGACAAAAAAGATCGGGAACACGTCTTGTAAATTGTCCTTTTGAAGTTATTGGAAAAAAACAAGATGATAGGTTATGGGTTCTAAAAGTGAAAAATGATTCTTATAATCACGAGTCTTCTAGTGTTATGTCTGAACACCCTTCTTCTCCACGTTTGACAAGGGAAGAAATTGAAGATATAGAAAAAATGAGCAAGTCAGGTATTCAATCACGTCAGATTATTATTTCACTTAAGCAAAAGAATCCAAACCTTCAAGCAATATCAAGAACTATTTACAATACAAAAGCTAAGCTTCTTAGAGAGAGTTTGGGTGGACGCTCTTGTATTCAAGCCCTTTTGGAAGAATTTGGTGTAGAGGGGTTTGTTTATAATTATTTGCTTGATGAAAATAGTAGTTTGACACATGCATTTTTTGCTCACCCGAAATCAATCATGTTAACTAGAACTTATTCTAGTACATTTGTGATGGACTGCACATATAAGACCAACAAGTATAAGATGTCATTACTTAATATTGTTGGAATTTCAAGTTGCAACACTACTTTTTATTCTTATTTTGCATTCTTGAAACAAGAAAGAGAAGAAGATTATGTTTGGGCATTGAAGATGTTTGTTAATATTATCGGTTTTGATTGTCAACCTTTAGTAATCATGTCTGACAGAGAATTAGCACTGATGAATGCTATACGAGTTGTATTTCTCACTACCATTCTTCTCTTATGCATCTGGTATAGAGGGAAGAATATAGTCGCAAAGTACAAAATATATTTTGAAAATAAGAAAGATTGAGAATAACTTTTGTCTACATGGAATGATAGTGTATGAAAAACAGAAGAAGAATTTGAGAAATCTGCAACTTTTGGATTAAGAGAAAAATGAAGTTGTTACTTACATAAAGAATACATGGGTTCCATACAAGAAAATATTTGTGAGCAATTAGACTGAGAAGTATGTTGATTTGCATATGACATGACAAAAATTGAGTAATAAATCATCATTCTACTCTCCCTTACAAGCAATAAAACCAATACTGAAACAACATGAATCACTAAACAAAACAAAAATCCAAAAACAAGAAGAGAGATCAAAACATGAAAACAGCAGACCCACTTTCATCCTAAAGTTCAAACAACATATGCATAATCAAATGATCCAATTTTAGTAACTTGAACAAATGAAAGCTAGCTAAGAGATTGAGATGAATAGAGAGTTCATTATTTTTAGTTGGTGTAAAAATACACCAGCACAACAACAATATCAAATAATGTTGAGCTCCAAAACCAATTGTCTCTAGCCCCTCATTCCTTCTATTGCTAAATTGCAGTACAATGACAGTTAAACCTATGAAAACTTAATTAAGATAAACTTGGAAGGCCTCGTTAACACTTAATATACATGATCTCGATCTAATTGTTCACAACTCCTCTCGATCTCTTTTCCCCGATGTGTTTGGCAACGGTTATAATAAACAAACAAATAATTTACAAGTGATAACTAGTATTTTGTACTAGCTATTGAACCTAAAATTATGCTGCGTGTGTCTTAATTCATCGTGTTTTACCCTTGATTTGCCCAGTTTTTGTGTCTAATTTCCTTATTTTCATGTTTTGGGCTAAAGAGAAATTAAAATGTGACCTTGGTGAAAATTGATGTATTATGTGCTAAATTTAGCTTATTTGTGCTATATAATTCTTTGGTTAGTGTTTCTGATAACTTTCTGCGCATTGCAAGGAGGCTCGAGACACGAATAAAAGCAAAAGTCGAGTTGCAATTAAATTGCAAAACAAATAGATATGTCGCGATGCTACAAGATTTTTCTGCGACATTCTAGGCGGTCAACATAGAATCAACCCAACGATAAGTTTTGCAGCGCCGCGACAATGAGCCCCAACGTCGTGGCGCTCGCTCAGATGTCTATGGAAGGAAAATTTGCAGCTAGGGTTGGGAATCCCCATTCAGTTCAAAATTTCATTTCCTCCATCTCATTTGAGCCATCTCTAGAGCTACCTCTTCCATTTCCGGAGCCTCCACTTCCCCAAACCTTCTGTACGTCATCCAGGAGTTGAAAAAACACCATTTGTGGTGTATTTAAGTTGTATGAACTACACATTAATTAAACAAGAATCACTTCTTCATCCATAGATTGAATTCTAGACTTGATAGTTTAGGTTGCAAACAATTATAATTACAATTTTATGTTGTTTAATTTTGATTTTGGAAACATGAATTGCTTTTATAATCTTTGCTTTATTAGATTGTCCGATTCCATTGTTAATATGTTTTTGATATAATTGAATATCATGGATTGAATGATTTGTAGTTGCTAGTTTAGTTTTGTTAAAGATGGTTTGTTGGACTCAAAGTCTAAGATGGTTTGATCGTCCGCTTTTGATCACAACACGAGTTTTGACTTGATCTTGGAGTTGATCCGATTTAGTAGAGTGATTCTGATGAAGTCACAATTCTTTAGAACACCCTATGCCCTAAATAGAGCTGGTTGCAATGCTAAAGTGTATGTGACTCCGTTGCATTAATATATCTGGGGAAGCAATTACGTGCAAGTCGTCGGTGGCTGGCGTATTCACTTTGAGTCTTGGGTAGGGCCTGGCCATGAACTCCCGAGTGTAATTGTGGGCTTGGGTAACAATGTTAACCAATTACATTTTGGCAAAATCATTTAATATATTTATTCACAACACGTATCAACTACATTCCGATCACGTCTTTTTCTCTTGATAATTCCCATCACTTGTTTATTCCTGTAATTTACTTTATTGCTATTATTTTATTCTCGTTCACTTTACACAGCACGTTACCTAATATTGTTTACTATTTATCGTAGTATAAATAGACACAACTAAGTCCTAACTCCCAAAGCCGTCAGTGTTCCTTGAGAATCTATAACTTAAACTTCCATAAGTTCTATATTACTTGACGACCCTTGTATACTTGCCAGAGTTGCGTCAACATGCAACATAACAAGCCTTAGGCTCCCATGACACAAAGCGTTAAAAATAGCACAGTGCACATAATTAACCTACCCAGCTCGAGAAAAAAAAAATCACATTGCATTGATAAAACTAACTTGTAATCTATGTCGACAGCTAGACATTCAGAAATTACGCAAAAACCTTGCCCTTTTTCAGTTTACCAAACACAGCCACAACTAACCGTTGAGAGCTTTGGACTTGCAGGTGCAAAAACAATCCAAATTTTGAATTAGGAAAATATTCCATTAAGACACTATAAGAAACAAATGCACAATAGACTAAAATTAATTAATTAATTAATTTGATGGGAACTAACTAAAATTGGCTATCACAAATCTATATATATGTTAAAATTGGTGATGTTGCATTTCTCTCTACATGTATCGTGGTCTTTCCCGCCTCTGTGTGTGTTTTAGGGTTTAGGTCTCTGTAGCGTTTGGACGGCGGCGGCGCGGCGGAAGCAGCAGGAAGACGATGGAAGGAGTATTGCTGGTATTGGTGTTGCGGAGAGAGTGACTCGTGTGTCTGTGGTATTGGCTGGAGGGCGGACAGCGTGTTGTGAAGTTCTCGGTCCGGAGAAGCACAGTGTCGACGGTGGCTCTCGGCCACGTGAGTGTTGACTGTGGCGACTCTCAGTTTTGTAGCAGGGGTAGGCGGCGCTTCTCGGTGTCGAGGCAGTGGCAATCGCGCCTGGCAAGGGTGTTGAGGATGGGGTTTTGTGATGGTAGACTGATGGGAGATTGCAGGGGTCGGTGTGTGGGTGTTAGGAGATTGGAGACGGACAGGACAGGGGCAGATCTGGCCGGGGGGGCCGGAGCCAGAGCAACCTTGGTGGAGGAGGTTGCTGGATATTTGCAGTGGTGGTTTGGATGCGGAGGCTGGGGGGAACTTGGTGGAGGGTAAGCAGCAGCGGTCGGTAGGGACTGGGGGGCCTGGAAAGAGGGGTAGTTCAACTGCAGTGGGCCCGGACAGAGGGGTCCGCTTGGGAGAGCAGTTCGTTGGTTAGAAGCAGCGGTGCTGCTTCAAGATGGTCATTTTGGAGCGACCGGGGTGGCTCAGTAGTCGTTATGGGTTTCATATAAGAACACTTAATGTTAGTGCTCGGTATTACTATTGAGGATTTTTCCGATTTTAGTTTGGTTTTTATAGTTTTGGTTGTTAAATCAGTGTTATAAGTCTGGGTTTCACGGATATTATACTTGTCTGGTTGTAGTTTCGGGTTTGGCAGGAAATAAAAA
>JAYMTA010001051.1:0-22125 GCA_036897625.1 Pelargonium cotyledonis
TCAATATCCCTCCCAAAGGCGATCCTATTATAGGAATAGCTTCCGGTACGCCCGTTACAATTTTGACCGCCCAATAACCAATTTGGTCCCGAGGTAAGGAATAACCAGTTACACCAAAGGATGATCCAAATTGCCAAGGGCGTGATGTGAGAGAGTACTTTTCTATCCATTATAAGTCTTTAAATCTTGTTGTATAGTTTCTGTTTTAATTATAAGTCCATTCATTTTTTTTGTATTGTAAATCTTGTATTGATGATAAAGCTCTCCAAGGGGACATGTCTATGAAATGTGATTTTCTGAATTATTAATCAACAGTGGTTTTTCAGTGACATGGATGGTCCAGTATTGGAGGAGAATTGGTTGTATGTTACATACAAATTATTATCAGCGGACTTGAATTGGTGGTTCATATTTTAAACAAGGTTATGGTTGATCACTTCAAATGATTTATCGAAAGTGTTAGGTTTTATTTCAAAATCATTTTGATTTATCGAGCGTTACACTATTCGAGGAGATCCACACTCGCCTCTACCACACAAATCGCTTGAAAGCCACCCCCTGTAGATTAGCGGTCCTAGAAGTTCACATTACTGTCCACTATGTTAAGTAGGTAACTGAGTCTGGCAACTCAGTTAAAACATGGGGCGGGAGGGATACGTTCAGGAGGCAACCTATGGAACTGCTATGACATCGTCACTGACCAATCATATAATGTCGCATCTTCAAACCAAGTTTGTAAGCACAAGTATCATCCCATAGTTGTAAGCCACGTGGAGTCCCATTCTTGAAAGAAAACCTTCGGGGAGGTTGCGCTCTGTGAGGAGATCCCCGTGCGCCAGAAAGCTACACTCTTAGGGAGTGAAAAATGATATGAACCGCAAGGAAGCCACACCTGAATCAGTAACTCATAAAATACGTGCATATAGCTATTCATGAGTCTACACGACTTCATATTGATCAATCACATGATGACACATCATCAACACAACACAAGTTTGTAAATACAAGTACCACTCCATAATTGGAAGCTTCACCCTTGGAAACAAGCCTCCAAGGTCAAGATCGAGAGCCTAAGGAAATTCCCAACTACAAGGTTGCACCGTCGAGGAATTTACACCTTTTGGGCTCGAAGACGATACGAGCTATTCATTTTAGCAACGAATGCCAAAAAAGATTCGCACCATTACCACACAATCCGCTAGAAAATCACGCATATATGATAGGCTGTCACTCAAGCAAGTAATTTGAACTCAAACGTGCGAGCACTGAACACACATTCTCTTAGGTAAAACTCGTAACCTAAACTGACATAAGATGCAAAACATTCTGCGCATCGAAAAGCATAGTAAAAGGCTAAAGTGAAATGAAAATAATAGCTTCTAATACTTCAAAGAAAATGAAACTATAAGGTCCATACAAAACCCTGCCTGCAACAAAATTTGCACAAGATAGCAATTGTGCGGCAGAACCATATATAATGAAATGGTCAGATATGTTTTAGGAACATCAAATAAAAAACACTAGACATTAAAGTAACCCAAAAGACATTAAACCAGCACTTGCCTCAACATATTTCCCAAAAAAAAAACTCATCACAGGAGATCCGCAACATTAGATGGGAGCTCCTCGATGACTACGTTGTAGAACTTCTGGATATCAAACAGCATCCGCTCATCATCCCGAGTCACAAAGTTGATGGCAACACCTTTTCTTCCAAACCGACCACTACGACCAATGCGATGAAGGTAGTTTTCAGGTTGAGTCGGCAGATCGTAGTTGATAACAAGCGAGACTTGCTGCACATCAATACCACGGGCCAAGAGATCGGTTGTGATGAGGACACGGGATGATCCGGATCGGAATTCCCGCATAATAATGTCACGGGTGTTTTGGTCCATGTCTCCGTGGGTGGCGGAGACTGTGTGGTCACGGCCTCTCATCTTGTCGGTAAGCCAATCCACCTTGCGACGCGTGTTGACGAAGATGACACTCTGGGTGATGGCTAAGGTTTCGTAGAGATCGCAGAGGGTTTCGAGCTTCCATTCTTCCTTGTCAACGTTGACATAGAACTGCTTGATACCCTCAAGGGTGAGCTCGTCACGCTTAACCAAGATTCTAACGGGCTTGTTCATGAACTTTCTTGTGATCTCGAGAGCCTCTGGGGGCATTGTGGCGGAAAACACCCCAACCTGGACTTTAGCCGGGAGCAGCTGGAAAATATCATAGATCTGATATCCAAAACGTAAATTAGATCAAACTCACAATAATAAGTCGGAAACAAAAAATGGCATGAACACTCTCAAAACTGAAGATCAAATATATACTCTACACACAATAAGGGTCAATGAAAACAAAACTTACATCAGATCAAACTCAAGATAAATATTAAGAAACAGAAAATAGTGGGTATGAACTTGAAACTAAAGATCAAATAGATACACGACACACAACTAATTAGCTTCAGAATAATAAAAGGGGCATTATTGGAAAGAGGTAGATTTTCACATTCAAATTGTACAATGAAACTTAGTCTGAAACAATTTTCCCTTCTAAAATGACACTTCCAAAGACAGAGTTGGTATGTATAAACAAACAAAGGCTCACATAAAAGAAGACAAGTGATGCTATGATACTTGGACACAACTGAAAAAAAAATATGGATATGAGAAAATTGACAAACCTGGTCCTTGAAACCTCTTGAAAGCATTTCATCGGCCTCATCCAACACAAACATCCTGATTGAATCAGGGCGAAGCGACTGTCTCCGCAACATGTCATACACACGCCCTGGAGTGCCAACAACAACATGAACACCGCTTTGTAGGATACGTTGATCCTCACGAACAATTGTACCACCAACACATGCATGAACCTTCACACCAAGGTAATCACCAAGTGCTCGCATGACTTTCTCAATCTGTTGAGCCAATTCTCTAGTGGGTGCCAAAACCAAAGCCTGGCATTGGACAAGCCCATAATCAAGCTGAGCCAAAATTCCCGAGCAGAAAGTAGCTGTTTTCCCAGTTCCGGACTGAGCCTGTTGAATCACATCTAGACCTTTGGTAAATGGTACGATTCCCTTTTGCTGGATTGCTGAAGGCTTCTCAAAACCTGACAAACATAAAATGCTTATCAATTACATGTTCTAAATTTCAATCTTCTGTTAAAAGAATAAAGAGATAAACCGACAAATTTGTGCTTACCATATGCATAGATACCCCTAAGAAGGTTTTCGGGCAACCCCATAGCATCAAAACTGTCATGAACTTCATCATATGTGGTAAAAAATTCTTGTCCCTCAGTTGAGAGTCTGAACAACCAAATTATTACAATAAACATTAGTTACATACAAATACAAACTAAAAGATATATAATATGCAATATCAACAATAAAAAAAAGAAATTCAAGCAAAGTCTGCAGCAAAATAGCAATAAAAATGAGAAAAGGCTTACATTTCAGTCATTCTGGAGTCATACTGACGAGCATCAAATTGAGATCCTTCTGGTGCTGCACCTGCCATAGCTGCAAAGAGAAATGATTTAGAGCAATGACCAAGTCCTGGAGATATCTGATGATAACATGCATATCAATTTTTCATCAGCAGAAACATCACTACAAATTTCATTCGCGACAAACTTGCAAACCAAACAAAAAGGCAGAAAAAATTATACTTCCGATTAGTACGAGACGTGTACATGGACCAAACAAAATACTTCAACATCAGAGACTACTATACCTACTCCCCAATAAAGGCCAAAAAGTCAGACACTTGCAAGTAACAAGCAACTTCCACTGTGCATTCTAGAGCTAATAAAACACTTTTGAACACAATTCAATGTGAATAAAACAATTTAATCAAATACAAACCAGGCAGATTAGCAGGTTACTCCCTAAATCCATGAAACAGACGAGCTCACATTCCTCAATAACAAACCAATCCATGAGGTTGTTTGTTATAGCAATCATCATACAACAATGTAGTGAAATAAGACATTAGGACCAGTTCATTGCGCTATTTTCAATTCATACACGAGTGGATTGAAGATAATAGAAAGAAACAGAACAACTCAAACATTCCTCAAGAGCACTGAATCAATCTTAATAGAATAAGGTAGTGAGACAAGACTTTAGAACCAGTTAAAAAATATATTTTTAAAATTCAATATCATGTATGGATTCCATATAATAGCAAGAAACAGATAATTGGTATTAAAAAGCCTATCTCTCAAATCTCATCCAAATTACACACAAATAAAACTCTTTTCACCTCAAAAAATCACAAACCAGGGAGCTTCTTGTAAACAAATCCATTAACCTAACTCACAACTATAGCCAAAACAGAAAAAAAGATAGATCCCAAAATTTAGATCAAACCAGCTACAACGAAGTGATAATACAAAAAACACTCAAAATAAAAAGATTAAACGTCAAAAAAATACCCATTGCCGTGAAATCAACCCCGCACAAGACCCGTCAATAAAAATCCCATCTTTACCAAAAAATCACCAACCCAGATTCGATTAAACCAAGAACCAATGAGCTCCAACGATCCCACCAAATCAACAAACAAATAAAACCCACTACAGATAAGCACAAACATGTAAATCGAGGAGAGAGACAGAGAGAGACGAACCTGAGAGTGACTGAGAGAGCTAGAGATCGAAAATCAGAGAGCGAAAAAAGAGAGCTTTAGGGTTTCCCAAACTCCTCGGATCTGCGCCGTGGAGTTGAAGGGAGGTTGTTTTGTGTAAAAGAGAGTGTGTTAACATCAGGTCATCTTAGGTTTTGTACTACCCAACACTCAATCCTTTCCTTGTACCAATCTTTTTAGGTTTCCTATTTTGCCCCTTCTTTTTTGTTTTTATTACGGTTTTGGTTGTTTGGTTGCCTAGAAAATTTTGAGTCTTAACAAATCTTGGAGATAGAATTGTAATATGGTTCCGGATTAAAACATAGGTTTGGATCCAAATACTATTTTGTGAGTTCTAGTTGCATAAAATGAAATTAGGAACTTTTTATCTTCCCAGGTCGGGCTGAACGAATCAAAAATGGTCTTATCATGTAAGTACGCACGAATTTGTAGTTCATTACAATCTTTTCAATATGAACTAAAAATTATTATAATGAATTCGACCCAAATTCCTTCTGTTAGGCGTAGTAATATTCAATCTCGACTACCACTCTATACATTTCACTTTCGAAGTAATGTGGCTTAATTTTTAATTTTCTTTAATTTAGTTGATAGTCATCGATCCTCTACAAATATATATTCGATCACACGCAAAACTCCAATAATTAACTTATGATAATGTGATAAAGACACTTTATCATATTTATCATATTCTCATATAATAATTACAATTAAATGTATTAGGTGAAAGGATTTATTAAAATGATGTTGAAATTAAATAATTTCATGTTATGTTGTGTAAATATTGCTTAAGATATATAAAACATAATAAAAATAATATTGTAATCATATAATTGGGAATAGTTTGGTAACATTATGTTTGCGTGTCATACATCGTCTCGAAATAATCAACGTCACAAACAATTATTAAATTGTGCTATACTTGATAATTTATTTATGATTTTACCATAAATTTGAATAAAAATGATAATTTGATAATTTAGTTCATAACTCGTGCAAATGTAGTCAGCTCCAACTTAAATATTGATTGAATTTAGTTTACGAGATCTAATCTCGTAAAAACAAAAGTTAAGTTTTAAGTGTCGGGTCCAAATTGTTGTAGCTATTGTCCCGACCAATGTAGACCTTACAAATATGAGATAAAGCCTAAGGTGACTCACAAAGCACTAACAACACAAAATTATATATCATGGAACTTTTGATGTAGACAACATTTTCAATTAGTGACTTAATATTATATATCATCTTTAACTTCTTGGAAAAGTTTTTTCTATAAAATATATTGGAGTGAGTTTTATTTTCTTATAAGAATGAAAGGATAATGTTTCATTTGGTCCAAACTTTCGTATGATTTTCGCTACGATTAAATTTTCCATAACGTTAAAATTTAATCTCAAATCATTCAAATGTTTTCTCATCTTATAAACCGAACTGTGAACATCTACTTGTCTAAAACCTTGGACAAATTGATGCAAGGCCGAATTAGATCGAGCTCAAATTGGGCGGTTTGGATTGTAAGCCCAATATTCGAACAAATTAGAGTTCATAATTCCAAAAGTAATTTCTTTTATATCAATTCAACATCACAACATTAATAAGAGATAAACAGTCTCATAGAAGCAAATTGTATCTTCAAAAGTAAAATCCATAAGCAAAAATAGTCATTACAAAGTTAATAATCCAAAGAAAACTCGTTGAAGAAATAAAAATCACCTGTACATAAAAAAAAACACAAATAAAATCTATTCACAGAATAATTAACCAAATATACATACAAACAACAAAAACGATCATGATATCAACTCTAATAATCAAAATCGGGTTTTGGGCAAGGGAATATGAACGACGAAATCTAACACAAGTTAAAACTTCTAAAGAGATTAATCTATTACATTTACATCCAAACAGACTGGACTAAAGTAGTTTGCGATAAAATACAAGAACATGGTAAAATTACCCAAAAACCTAATCGAACATGGTAAAATTACCCAAAAACCTAATCGAACATGGTAAAATTACCCAAAAACCTAATCGAACGCACATACAAAAAAAAACAATCAAATATATAAAGTTCAAGAACCGAAACCTGTTTTTGGGACAAGGAAATATATAGGGACACATTTGACACAATGTTGAAAGATCAAAGCTGCAAAACTATTCAATTTACATTGAAACCCACTAAAGTAAAGCAAGTACATCAAGCTTATTCTAGAACACATTACCATGTCAACTTTGAGAGTCAAAAATAGGTTTTGCGACAAAGAAATATAAAGGGACACCTTCACGGCTTCACACAATATAAAGTTCAAAGAGATTAAAAAAAACTACAATTTTCACTTGCAACAGAACCCACTAAACTAAACTAACTACATTAAAGCATTTCGAATAACACATGGTAATGTCAAGCTCAGTTTAGCGACTCACAAATTACATCTATATAAGCATGCTAAGCACATTTTGGCCAACAACAAGAAAAACTATCTGAACACCTAATCAAATACTCGTACAAACAAACAAACAAAATAAATAAAACTTTAGGAATCGAAAATATGTGTTTCGTGAAACATTCACACAATATTGAAAGATCAAAGAGATAAACCTCTCCCATTTAGATCAA
Source organism: Pelargonium cotyledonis (assembly GCA_036897625.1). NCBI lineage: Eukaryota > Viridiplantae > Streptophyta > Magnoliopsida > Geraniales > Geraniaceae > Pelargonium > Pelargonium cotyledonis. The sequence goes on from JAYMTA010001051.1 coordinate 7,270, forward strand.
TGCCCACAAAACTAAACTTACTACATTAAGCTAATTCAATAAAACATCACCATGTCAAAAAATTACAATAACACAATATGAAGCTCACATATACTTTATCACTTAGTAACTCACAATTTACATATTTCTAAGCATACCAAGCACATTTTAGCAAAGCAAACAACACGAAAAATTGTCCAAACACCTAATCAATTACTCAAAACAAAGATACCAACTTTAAGGATATAAAGGGACTCATCCGAATCAAAGAGATAAAACTATTCCATTTACATCAAAATCCACAAAACTAAACAAACTACATTAAGCTAATTGCCTAATTCAGTAACACAATAGCATGTCAAGATCGCACTTAGTAACCCACAACTTACATCTTCCTAAGCATACTAAGCACATTTTGGCCAAACACTGAATCAAAGAGATAAAACTATTCCATTAACATAAAAATCAACAAAACTAGGCAAACTACATAAAGCTAATTCAATAACACATTACCTGGTCGAGCTCGCATATACTTTATCACTTAGCAACTCACAACTTAGATCTTTCTAAGCATGCTATGCACATTTTGGCAAACATAACCAAACACTGAATCATATACTCATACAAACAACAAAAATAACCAAAAGTATCAACTTTAAGAGCATAAAGGGCCCCATTATGAAAGAGACAACTATTCTGTTTACATAAAAACTCACTAAACTAAACTAACTAGGTTAAACGATTATTCAAGAACACATTGCCATGTCGACAAATTACAATATAATTATACTGCAAAATTAAGCTCACATATACTTTATCATGCCAATTCAGTCATCAATCCAACAATTTCGACATTCATATCTGCTTCCGTACACAGATTATCAAAATTGAAACACTAATTCCAATCCGATTATCTGAATCAGAAAAGCTAGGAACAGAAAACAAACTCATATCGGAACATATCGCTTCAAAGTCTGCTTCCCTGCAACTCCGACCGCAGCCACCATCCCTCCAAGAGCCCCCGCCACTGCCGCCGATCTCACTCCCTTCGCAGCCCTGTACACAGCTCCGGTCGCCAAACCTGCCGCCATGCTGCTCCAAACATCGTCCCTATCAGTGACGCTCACGACGGCGCTCTCCATTCCGGCGTAGATCAACCCTATGATCCCAACCCTATTCCCCCAATTCCTCCCGGAGTGTCCCGACGCGTTGAGGACGCGATTCACGCGGAGCTTAGTGGTGTCGCCGGATTCGATGGAGCGGACGCCGGAGATTATTCCCGTAGCGCCGCCCGCGAGGGAGCCGGCGAGGTAAGCGCATCCGGTGTAGAAGGTAAGGTTCTCGCCCCACGATCGGCGCTGCTTGGCGGATTCTTCGGAGAAGAGGAACTCCGGAGAGGTCGGGAGCTCGTATATGGCCCTGTATGGGGTTTGGAGATCCTGGTAGGGGTTGTAGATGCGCTTATCGGACCGGTTCGTGTTCGATTCCATGGCGCTTGCAGGTTCTAGGGTTAGGGTTTTAGGAGAGAGAGGCGGGAAGAGGAAGAGGAAGAGAAGCGTAAAGGAAGCGCCTTTATTTTATGCTCTGTTTTGTGAGTGGTTTTTGTAAAGCCAAGATGGGTCGGTGGAGTCAACGGCGTCGTTTTCTGCCTAAATATAAAATATGTGTTTCCTAGATCCTTCTTCCTACTTGGTTAGAATTTAGGATTTGTGATTCTAACGTAAACTAAACGTGAATTTAAGAGAGTAAGAGTATGATTTCATTGTACCATGCATTGCACGCGTCGGCTAAGTTATTTGGTTTAGATAATTTCATCTTATGAAACTATATCTTTTGAAAGGAACAGTATAATTCGATAAAAAGACACCTCATTCGAAGCAATCAAAAACATGTATGAGGGCATTGCATCGGCGTCTTTATGTCACAACAACAAAGTTTTCCTTAAAGGCTTTAAGGCCCATGGGAAGTTCAAGCGCTCCTGTCAACCTTGCGTCATATTGATTTGATATGCTTCATAGTACTTGAAAGTGAAAATGTCGTTTACAACTCCGATCTTGCATCGCATCAACCCCACATGCGTTGGGACACTTCAAATCTCGCCCTCATTTACTTGTTGCATGCCAAAGACAGTTCCCTCTCACGGGCCTTGAGGCACCTGCTCATGCACTGCAATTTTAGTCCCTCATCGCATTAGCCTAATTCACCCCAAAGTCCCTATGGTTCTCTCTCCCCCTCCGAAGGCACGTCAAAACCCGCTTTCATTCCCTTATTGCAAGAGCAAATTTGTCTCAAGAAGCTAAAGTCTCACCGCCTTTTACATCCCTCCCAAATGTCGCATCATCAAACATATATCTAAAAAGCTTACTTAGGAGTAAAATATTTGAGAATGAGTCTCCTCAAAAGTAAGATTACGTCGCCAAGAAAAATCAAACGTTTGTTTCCCTTAGAGTTACCAATCTTTGTGATCATTTTGTAGTAGTATTCAATCCACCAAGACTTAAAATCAAGACAGTAGAGACACACTTTAGTTCAAATCACCTTTTTCCGCATTTGTCATGCAACATCAGATAAATTAGATTCGTTAATGCGTCGTGTCCTGTTAATATGACAATTTTAAATTTGTTTTCAAGTTAGACGGCGTCGTCTAAGAGGTCATGGCATGACTCTCAAGATCATAGAACATTGCAGAGCAGCGACAATCGTCGGTTTTTATATACTGACCATTGGAGCAATGGGAGTCGCTCGAGCTCCGGCCACCGCAATCTGGTCGTCACCATGCTATTCTCACCGACCGTCACTCTTCAGTTCAACTGTCACCGTCCACTCTCGTCCAAATCCAACGGTTAATCAGCCTCCAAACCATCAGAACAACCCCAGCAAGCACTGGAACAGCTTCTACAAACGCCACCAAAACAAGGTCTCTCCCTCAAATTTCTTCCAAAAACATGTTTTGATATCTCGAAAAGCCTGAAAATCGAATGAAAAGTAGTGGGTGTGTTGAAAGTTTTGATTTTTTTTTTCTTTTTGCTGTTGCAGTTCTTCAAGGACAGGCATTACTTGGAGAAGGATTGGGGCAATTACTTCAGTGGTGGAAATAGGAATGTGGTGTTGGAGGTATTTTATATTTATACAATCAAAATGTGACTTATTGTTATTATGATTGCCATTTTTGATAAATTTTGGTTGCTGGTTTGTGTTTGGGAATGGAATTTTTTATATTATGTTTTGTTCTGATGATGATTTTTGGGTGGCAGGTTGGTTGTGGAGCTGGTAACACTATTTTCCCCCTATTTGCTAAATACCGGAATCTATATGTTCATGCTTGTGATTTCTCCCCAAATGCAATTGATCTTGTTAAGGTTTGTTTCTATAGCTTTGTTTTTTTCATATGCTAGGGAAGCACTTCTTCGTTTGTGATTGTTTTCGTTTGGGTTTATGCCATTGAGTGATAAGTAGTGGGAACTAATATTTGATTTACTAACGACTAGAAGTTAGTGTGATGTATATAATGTGGCTGTGTAAATTTGCTTCCTAGATGTTGTGCTCATTTGAGAAACCTGAAAAAGGCAGTTGAGAGCATTAGGCTCGTGCCATTAGGTTATGGAAAGGTTCATTTGTGTATACAGCCTAGAGCTGACAATTTATGTCTCAACACGTGACATGACACAAACTAAGTGTGTTTGGGCTCACTTATTCTGTAATCATGTTGTGTTCACGTTAGAGTACTCTACATCTTTAAGACTCATGTTGTGTTCATGTTGAGCCTCAAAAACCCACATGCACGACGCCTAACAAGCACAAGTAGGGGTTATAAACTTATAATAGTAAATTAACCAACCAAAAGCTAGCTTGTCTTATTGTTTATTTGATTTTTGTATGTAAGTCAATATAGTTATATTAAATAGGTTAAATTTGTGATATTAAATTGTGTTTGGTTGTGTCGTGTCAAGTGTGTTGGGGAGCATCATGTCAAGCGTGTTGGTCTTGTCGCACAAAATGTGTTAGGTCATGTCAATACAGTCCATATAGTTATATGTGTCGTGTTCATGTTGGCCCATATAGCACACAGTCAACCATTAACACGAGCACGACACAACACACACGAATTGCCAACTCTATTGGAGCCTTATCCTTGCATTGCAAAGGTTGTTTTCATGACTTGATCTCGTGACCTCAAGGTCATGATGCAAGAATCTTATTGTTGCACCTCATATTCAGGAAGCTAACTAATTAATTCAACCAGAAGAAATTATTGCAATTAATCACTTTGTGATATTTGTGTAGAGTTTATGTTGTTTGCTGAGCGTGCTAGATTTTCATACTTTTCACCAAATGCAGTTGCATGCAGATTTCAAAGAAGAAAGGGTTAATGTATTTATGTGTGATGTTACCGATGACAGTCTTTGCGAAAAAATTGATCCTTCTTCAGTTGACGTTGTTACCTTGGTAAGATTACCAGTTATGCAGGTGGTGCAAAGGTTCTTTGTTCAGTAGCTAGTCATTTATTGCATTGTTATTCATTAAGAAACACGTCTAACATGTTAAGCAGATATTTACATTGTCTGCAGTTTCTCCGAAGAAAATGCCGTTAATATTACAGAACATTAAGAGAGTGCTCAAGGTAGATCTTGGGTGTTTTGGTTTAGGTTTAGCTACATTATATTCTCCTCCTTTTGGTTTTAAGACTATTTCAAAGTGTAATGTTAGTGTTTTATTTATTTGCAGCCCCATGCTCACGTTCTTGTACGAGATTATGCAATTGGAGATTTTGCTCAAGTCTTGCAATTTTATTTGAAATCCTTCTCTGCTTCCTTGTGTTTTATAAGTTCCCAATTTAAGGTTGATTTGTTGGAGAATACGCGTTAGGTCATGTTGTGTCGTCCCATTTAGCTAAACGAGTAGTGTTCATGTTAGCCCATATAGCACACTATCAACCTTCAATATAACACAAACATGGTACTTGTGCACAAATTGGCAGCTCTGCTAAATCTTGTTTGTAGAATCCTGGCCAACAATTAAATTTTGGTTTATTGAGTCTGATCCGAAGCACCGACGGTGTGTTTTCTAATTAGTTACTGGTGAACCTTTTAGGTAAAGCAACAAAACAAAAACCGGATGATATGGGAAGACTTCTATGTCAGAGGGGAAGGTACTGTAAGTATATACTGTGTTCAATATTGCAAGAAAGGCTGTATAGTGTGTTTGTGTGTCTAATACTTCTAATTTCTGTTTCCCACAGTGCTCATTTTACTTCTCTGAAAGTTTCTTGTCAACGTTGTTTAAAGACGCTGGCTTCAACACTGATGATATCAGTATATATTGCAAACAAATTGTGAATCGTACTAGGAATGTGATAATGGATCGGTATGTTCACTTCTCAATCGCAGGTAGATTTATGTTTCTTGTCATTCTCATTCAACATGAATATGCTATCTTAAGCAAGGCCAGACCTTCTAGTCATCTAGTGATGTGTCATGGATAGAGGCATAGAGCGAAAAATTCAGATTTTGTCATTTTTTTTTCTTTCCGTATTTGTGTTGAAATGGCCTAACCATAACCCCGGGATCGAACTGGAAGAGGCGCATGCCCATGCAGGTCGGGTTGCGGATTCTAGAAAAGAAAATGTATGGGTGGCCCGACCTGACCCTTTCTCTGCGTCGCGAACTGGACATGAAAATTAACCGTCTAATGCGATCTGTACCCATAAAAATGTGGGTCGGATTTCGGGTGCCTGCAGGTTCAAGTCCAAATTGTCACCTCTCCTCCGGCTCCAGACTCAGAAACTTGATACAACAATCCATTAGCCGATCAAGTTTGGGACTAGATGATTATCAGGTAGCTTTTAAACTAGAATTTCCGTTCATGAATAGGAATTAAGACTGAGAACGAGAATCAGATTCTCATTCTTCATGTTTGGATCATAACTATTTTGTCATGAATTCTTATTTCCATTACATTTTTCAAAATGTAATGGAAATAAGAATTTTTAGTACTCATATATGTTAGAACAGTGTATTCGTGCTTTTGGGATGGAAACGGGAAGAGATCGTCTCCTATTTACAGATGTTGGGTCTTTCGTTCCCAGCAGACGCTGTCGTGGATGTAACATGAAATTACTTGAAATCGATCAAGTTACTGTCGTTGTATTTGATGATTTTTTGGAAGAATTTATTTGAGTTCTTGTACCTATAGTTTCTTCATTATTTGTAAGGAAAAATTACCAATATAGTTATTGAATTATTGGGACTTAACTAATATGTAAAGGCGGCAATTTCAGGTTTCAGATCGTGTTCGTGTTGATGAAAGCCTAACCCGAATGAGGTTTTGGTTTGTTCGGGTTTCAGGCGGATCGGCCCTTTGATGACATTGACAATTGAGTCTCAGTTCATAGGTCATCTATCTAACAAAAAATAATAATGTTGAATTGTGTGAAATAGATAATTATAGTATTAAACACGTATTCGTGAATAATCGTTTGCACGATTACTAAACGTGTTGTGTTCGTATTGGGACATACAACATGTAACTCGACATACTCAAAACTCGACTAATATTTAAGGGTTCTAGTTGCGTAAAATAAATATAATCAATTTTCGAGTTGGGGCGGACACACGCATTTTTCACACAAATTTCGCAATATGCAATTTTTTCGATCACATTTGTATAATTTATTTTAAACCGAAATCAACTTAAAATTAGAATTGTCAATTCAACTTTCAAGAATCGAGTTGTATTTAAAATTGATATATCTAACAAAACTTTAAACCTTTACTGTGACATGAACATGATCCCAATCAACAATTCATACCCAAATTCAAATTAACATATAAATACATTGGATCTTCTAGAATGGAAGCTACTACAAATGGGTCAGGATTTTCTGGTGCCATTGCTCAATAATTGTACCGTATGGTACTCAAAAAGCTTTATTTTTATTATTGAATATCGATCATGGTTTTGAAGAGACAATGAGACCCAAGACTTTTTGTGCACAGGACACGTGTCTGCCTCAAAGTTTGGTCTCTCATGAAAAATCCATGATTTTATTAATTATATAAATATTCAAAAACTTGTCTTCTTCCATCTACAAAACTCTGTCTCCCAACAAATTTTCATTTTCTCTCTCTAAAAAAGGAATATTTTTCTATTTCTCTCTCTAAAACATTGCCAATCTTTCTGTCTGGCTCTTCAATGATGTAAGATAATGACATGCATACGTGTCCCTTAAGGAGTGCACTGGAAAAAAGCATCTCCACACCCCATAAAACTTCTCCTTTTTGTTTCTCTCTCCTCTCCTCCCCTCTCTCTCTCTAGCATCTTCACCAAGAGCTCAGAAAAAAATATAAAATCTCGAGTCTCAAACCAGTTTTTAATCTGTTTTTGGCTGGTAAGTACTGAGTACCCATAAGTTGTTTAGTTTCTCAAGATTTTGTTGTTGAATTTGTTTATTTGTTTTCATGGTTGTGTGGTGTTGTGGAACCCAGATTGATGATTGTTTATTGATTATTAGTCCTTTTTGTTAATTGGGTTGCTTGATTTTGCTGTTAATTGTGGGTATTTGGGGGGTTTTTGGAGTTGGGTTGTGTTAGAACAAGTGGAAGGTGAATCTAGAGAGAGAGAGAGAGAGAGAGAGAGAGAGAGAGAGAGAGAGACCCATGAATCTAAAGATAGAGAGAGCTGTGATGGGTTGCCTCAGATCCAGGAAATACCCAAGTTTTGTGTGAAAAAGTTTTAACCTTTTTAGGTTTTCATGTGATTATTAGGGGAAGGTGGTTACTGGTTTTCCTTTTTCCTAGGTTCTTTCTCATGACCTCTTTTGCTTTCTCTGATTTGGGTTTATGGATAAAGCTCTGGTTTTGATAGTTCCATGTGTGTTCTGTTTATTTAAAGGTTGGTGGTGGGGGATAGGATTTGGGCATTCTTTGAGGCCTTCTTTATCGGGTTTGATTCGGTTTCTGCTTTGAGAAAAAGTCCGAGTTGTGATTCCAATCTGAAGGTTAAGTTCCAAGCTGCGAGGAAGGCTAGATCCATAGTGAGTCAACAGATCTGAGAAACCCGTTTTCGCTTTCTGCTTGTGACTAGCTCATAAGCATCTTGAATTTGAACTCGGTGACTTAATCTGCTCTAATGCTGTGAAAAGATTGGTGGGTCATAGCGATTTTTGTTTCGGATGCCCAAATTGGCAGATTTGGGGCCAAGTTTGAGATGAAGGGGTGAGAAGATGTTAGAGTATTTGAGTTTGGTACGATCGGAGGCTAATTGCTCAGAATACTCAAAGAGGAATTGATGGAAGATATGTCTCCGGCTGTTGCAGTGACACTGAGTTTAGGTAACGCTACGTGTGATAGCTCGGGAATTGCGACCCATGTGGAAATCACTCGGCTCAAGCTAGTAACAGACTCGGGAAGCTTGTTGTCGGATCCAGCTAATGTGATGTGTGCAGAGTCGATTTCTAATGGTACAGTGAGTGAAGTCAACATAGTGACTGTGTCAGCACCAAAAGACTCCGACGAAGTTGGAGCCGATCTGTTTGAGATGCTGACAGAGAACAGTCTAAACAAGTCAATTACAAGTGAAGCTATGATCCCTGAAAGTGAGGAAGATGAAATGTTATCCGTCGGGGAAGATACTAATGGGATTATTAGTGAGGAGTTGATAGTTTTGAAAGCAACTTCTGAAGTGAGCTTGCCTGATGCTTTGAAGATCGAAAATGCAGAAAGTGGCCAACTTCTAGCCAAGGCTATTATTTTGGGGGAGTCGAGCATGAAACAGGTTCCTGCAGCAGCGGAACTCCTTATTGCCTCAGTTAGCCCAGATTCAGCTATATCTGATGGATCTAGTTTAACGGCTTCAGCTGTAGTTTTGCGTGTACCTAGTGAGAATGGTCTCGGTAGAGGAGGCTACCGGAGTGTTTATAAGCTGGAATGTTTGCCACTTTGGGGCTCGGTGTCGATATGTGGGAAAAGACCGGAAATGGAAGATGCTGTTGCTGCTGAGCCCCGGTCTGTGCAAATTCCGATCAATATGCTTACTGGCAATTATGTTATTGACGAAATGAGCCAGAGTCTGACCCACCTAACCAGTCATTTCTTTGGTGTTTACGATGGACATGGAGGTTCTCAGGTACATCGTTTTCCATATTCATAGACATATATGCTTGTACTCCTATGTATTAGAGTCTACAAAATCGATGCATCTAAGTGAGATAGTTCTTGTTAGACTTTGTGAAAATTAGACAATTTATTTAAGTATGCTCGAACTTGGGCTGTCATTTTTGGTTACGACCCTTGACTCGGCACTAACACAGATACAAATTTAAGTTGGTTTGGATTAATCGTGTTCATGTTGAGTAACATAAGTCAATCGCGTCATGTTTATGTCGACTCCTCTTAACCATCCTAATTCGTAAAATGGTAATTTTATAACCCTGTAATGTCAAATTGTCAATACTGACCCATATAAAATCAAGTTGGTCAAATATGTTGGGTAAAAAAAAAATGTTTAAATGTGTCGGGTCATGTCATGTTATTTTGAACTCAATTATTTAAACATGTTGAGCGTGGCATGCTGTGTCAACCAGTTCGTAAACGGTTGTATTCGTGTCACTGTCATGTAACTCTATCAATCCATTTAACTTTCAACACAATACGACCCGCGATCCCGAGTTGACACTCTCTAGCTGAAACGATGCAATGGACATGTTTAACATGATTTATGTATTGAGTCAATGGTTTGCAACTTGTACTTTGCTTCAATAATCCCATTGTATTGCAAAAGACTTTTGGTCAATTTTTTTAGAACCTGGACTTCTTTTCTAATGATCAAGTTAATTTGTTTTGATCCAATATGTTTGAGTTTGTGAAATCCCGAGTTCTGAACTTTGAGCGTGATTTGGAGGCAATCCCTCGTGCAGGTTGCTAACTATTGCAGCGAGCGGTTGCATCTTGCTTTGGCAGAAGAGATTGGAAATGAGAAAGATGAAAAGTATACGGGGAAAAGTCAACAAGAACAGTGGGAGAGAACTTTCATGAGTTGCTTTCTCAAAGTGGACGATGAGATTGGAGGAAAAGTTAGCAGATACATAAATGGAAGCAGTGGAGAAGTTAGTTCTGAGCCCGTTGCCCCTGAAACTGTTGGGTCTACAGCTGTTGTTGCATTAGTCTGTTCGTCTCATATTATAGTTGCCAACTGTGGTGATTCAAGAGCCGTACTATGTCGAGGAAAAGAACCAATGGCATTATCAGTCGATCATAAAGTAAGTGATGTGTTTTGATTGATACATTGTAGAAGTCACAAAAATATTTATGGAAACTGAACTGTTCCTGTTTTTTGGCAGCCCAACAGAGAAGACGAATATGCAAGAATCGAGGCTTCTGGTGGCAAGGTCATACAATGGAATGGACACCGCGTTTTTGGTGTTCTTGCAATGTCAAGATCAATCGGTAGATTTCCTCGTACCATTACGCATTGTTTCTTTTATTTTGGCCATTGTGTTTCCGAATTTACACTGCTGAAGTTACAAAATAGTCCTTGCACTATTATTGTTTCATTTTAGTCCTTTTTTGTTTCAGTTTAAGTTCAAACTTATTCATTACGTTTCAATTTAGTCCAAAGTTTTTCCGAATAAGTTTTGACTAAACTGGAATAAATAATAGAACAGGTACTAAAATGGAGCAAATGGCATAGTACAAGGGATATTTTTGAAAATTTTCTTCACAAAGTGATCTTTTCATTTGTTTTACTAATGCGTCGCAAAACCAATGATCTCATACCTATGCATGTGACATGTCTTCCGAAGTTTTGTTTCCTCACACGTTGTGTACTACAGGCGATAGGTATTTGAAACCATGGATCATTCCCGAACCAGAGGTCATGTTCATTCCCCGAGCAAGAGAAGACGAATGCCTCATCCTCGCCACTGATGGGTTATGGGACGTCATGTCAAACGAGGAAGCATGTGAGGTTGCTCGTAGGCGGATCCTCCTCTGGCACAAGAAAAATGGTGTGTCAACTCTCACAGATCGAGGCAAAGAAATCGACCCTGCAGCTCAGGCAGCTGCGGATTACCTATCAATGCTCGCTCTCCAGAAGGGAAGCAAGGACAACATCTCGGTGATCGTGGTGGACTTGAAAGCGCAAAGGAAGTTCAAGAGCAAATCGTAAAACCAAAACAAGGTTCACACGTACGTAGTCTTCTGATACTTCTGAATCTATATAATACCTACATATTAGAGAATTTTACATCTAATTGCTACTTAGTCCATTTGTTTTTGTCTATGGACTTGTTGTGTGTACAAGAATAGAAAGTAGTAGTGGTTATGTGCTATATATAGCAAGTCATGTATCTGAATTCCTTATCATCTTTGTTTATTCTTATGGTTATGTAAATTTGGGGTCTTGGAGGGGATGGATAGGGGGAGAAGTTATTACCATTTTCAAGTATTTAAGGTTTTGCATCTCTGACGCGTCGGGCTACAAGGTTTTTGCTCTTCATGGTTCAAGGGCATTTTTGTCAAGTCATATCTAAATTTGTTTTGATCTTCTTTTATTGTTATGGTTATGTAAGCTTGAGATCTCGGAGGGGTTGGGTAGGGGGGAAGTTTTACCATTTTCAAGTATTTAAGGTTTTGCATTCCGGCGCCTTGGGGCTGAGATTTTTGCTTCTCGTCTTTCAAGGGCATTTTCGTCGAGTCATGTATCTTAATTTGTTTTGATCTTTGTTTATTGTTATGGTTATGTAAATTTGAGGTCATAGAGTGGATGGGGAGGGGGAGGAATTTTTACCATTTTCAAGTATTTACGATTTTGCACTCCGGCGTATCGGGTCTTTGAGGGCATTTTCGTCATTCTAGGCATAAAATTTGCTTTTCTTGCACATTTGAGATCATTAGAGCTCAAGAATTGAACATTTTTGCAATTTTGAAGAATTGAAAACATTAGCACATTGTGGAAAACAAGTTAGCTTCATATGTTTCATTTCATGAATACAATATTGTAAAATGTAGGAGTCATGTCTCATTTTAGAGCTTTACACAGCAGTGGTGGGTGCAACTCGGTCCCGAATGGGCACTCGAATTTCAATTGCGGATTCAGGTTACATAAAATGAATATGACCTCGAGTTGAGTGTTCTTTAAAACATTATAAATCCATTTGGGGAACTGTTTGTATGCTCATTCTGTACATAAAATTCAAACTCAATTTGTGACTGAACAAATACAATAAAAAAGTCACATCCACACCAACAAATACTTACAATATAATGAAGTTTTTTATTTTTACTTGATAACATATATATTTTATAGGTAATCTGTAAAGACATTAATTATCACAATTCACAAATAAGTATCAACATATTATTATTCATAAAGCTTAAAAGTAAATTAATGTTGTTTCACAACCTGTATCATTGAAAAATATGGTCACCGCATTAATTTTGTTTAATATGATTCCTCAATCACACAATTTTGTTCTAAAATATTCACATTTGTAAATTTGGCTAACTCAAATGACACTTGATCGTCACGTTGACCATTTTTTGTCACGTCGACTTAATTTAAAGACAATGTTAACCAATTTGAAACGAATTAGCACATTTTGAGACCAAATTAATAAAATATGAACAAATTAGGCCTAGTTAAACAATTTTTTTTTTTAAACTTGAGTACTATTAGTAATTTAGAATAAAATGAATAGTTTGAGGTTAAAATAAAATATTTTCCAATAATAGAATATAATCAACTTGATTTAATTTCTCAAAAATATAGAATGAAACGTCATCGTTTAATGAACAACAACCTGTTCGGTGAAGTGTCCCTTTCATAAGTTAGTGACAGAGAGAGAAACAGAGCAGTCATAAAAATTGCTTTTTTTTTTTTTATTGCTCTCTGCGCTTCTTTAATGGCGAAATCGAGTTTACTCTTTGAAGAAGCAACAAAAAAGCACTAATCATCAGAAGCAGCTTCGCAAATCCCTATCGAAATAAGCTGTTTTTGTTTTCTTCGAATCATTGTTTTGTCCACCTCCGAGCTCTTCTCCTGTTCTGGTTTCAGCTCATCGTTTCTGAGGACTCTGGATGCAAGTTTTCTTGAATTTGACTCTGAATTTACATTAATCTGTTTCTGGGTTTTGCTCTTTGGGTTCAATCTTATGATGGGTTTGATTAAATTTCTCTGCTTTGTGACATGGGGTTCCTGAATCCATCTTCATGTTGTTTTTTTGGGTGGGTAGGAACATATTTGGTTTTTGATCTTTCAAGGTTTTTGGAGGATTGATCTTGTGTGGATGATCTGTTTGTGTTTTAAAAGATTGGTGAGCTTTGTGTGATTCTAAGGATCCTCTCTGTACTGTGCTATGGATTCATTGTGTTGTTTCAATGTTGCTCTTTGAAGTATTTGGGAAGATTGATCTTGTGTGGATAATCTGTTTGAGGCCAATTTTTTGTGCTCTTATTGTTAAGGTGTTTTGGAAGATTGTGCTGTAGATTCTTTGTGTTGCAATGTTGCTCTTTGAGGATTTTGGGAGATTGATTATTTGTTTGTGACCATCTCTCTCTACTATAAATTCATTGTGTTGGTGCAATATTGCTCTTTGAAGGTTTTGAGAATATTGATCATGTGTTTGTAATCCATAAGTTGCCAATTTTGTGTTCAAGGTATTTTGGAAGATCGGTGAGACACGTGTCAATGTAGATCTATCTCTACTGTACTTTTGATTCTTTGAGTTGTCTCAAGTTGCTCTTTGAAGGTTTTGGGATGATTGATCTTGTGTGGATAATCTGTTTGACTTTTATTCTTATCAGCAACCGATTTTGTGTCATAATTGTTAAGCTGTTTTGGAAGGTTGGCGAGTGAGGCTTGTGTGATTCTAGAGATCCTCTCTTCTCTCTCTGCTGTGCTATTTATAGATTCTGTGTGTTGTTGCTATTTCCTTCCTTCAAAGATTTTGGATTTAGATGGATTGTTGAAGGTATTATTTAGCACTTATAAGCTTATTGAAGTTATAAATTTATCGAATTTCACATTATGTCAATAATTTCAGTTTCTTTCTTTACTTGTAAGAGATGTGGACTTGATTTTATTCCATATAGCAGTCTTTTTCTTCATAGGTGTGAATTGATTCCCAAATTTATGTTATTGTTTAATTTCTATTTCCCATTTAATTTAAAGACAAAATTGGAGCTTAAGTTCCCTTTCTGGTTTTAGAGTATGAACACAAAATAGAATCCCTACAAGAATTTCCACTGCTTGCTACAGAATTTGCGTCAACATTTATGTAGGATTTGCTTCCATTGGCAATCCATGCGTCATCGTTTTTATTTCAACGGTTTTGTGATGGATTTATTTCGAGGGACCAATCCCTTGCAAGTTTGCGATGGAATTCACTGCTTTGGAGTAATGACTATGAGGAGTCATTGAATTGCTGCTGTTACTTTAGATTCCTTTCTATGTGCACTTTTTATACATGCTACTCAATTTTATGGTTATTTCCTGTAACAGGTGCTTCAAAGACAGAACGGAGACATAAATTAATTCACTGATACTTTTCCGGGACACATGGATCAAAGTACCTAACTTCTCCCGATTTATATATATATATATATATATATATATTCTATTTTCTTCTTCAATTTATACTAGGTTAGATCCTGAATTGATATTCATTCTAGAATATCTGGCTCATCGTCTTGATGCAATAAGTATTAGCAAGTGAAGCTCGGCATGTATACAAATGAAGCTTCGCTTCATCGAGACAATAATATCCGCAGTTACTGTCGGGAATGTACATGATTTGGAATCGTGATATAGACAATTAATTATCGTGTTAGTCACGCGATTTTTTTAGTTTTTAATGATCATATGAAATCGTTTTTATTTGTA